>ML811293.1:26563-37361 GCA_009831015.1 Picea engelmannii
GCTACATATTCTTGCAGAATAGCCTATTTTTCAACCAATGACTTATATGGAAATGCTTTAAGCCATGACCGATATCTATCTATCAAGTCCCAGTTACCAATAATCTTGGACATTTATACATAGAGATTTCCCCTATTTCTATCTCTTTTTCTGGTGATAGTTCTTCGCTATACATCTGGTCATAGGGGTTAGCATATTCATCAGAATATGCAGATTATTTTCTTCAGAAACATCAATGTTTCTTACTCAAGTTTGGCTTCATAGAAGGGTTTGAATACATATGGTGTTAGCCTTTTTTGTAGATCTCCCTTCATGGATGTACTAATCTGCATGAGGGGTTATGAAATTGAACATTGGAGACATTGAATCTTCATCGATCATGTTTTGATTCTAGAGGTGTACTGCTTGAGTTTCTTCTTGCACGTCTTCTAAAAGAACACACCTTAAAAATCTATTAGCTAAACCATATATAGGTACTTCAGCTAGATCTAGCAATTTAGCATTCAGAAAAAGTTGCCAAAATAAGTCGATCAGCTGAATTATTCTATAGTAATAGAGCTCAAGTAAAAGATATACTAGCTCTGGCGTCCATCTTGCTTCTTCTTCCCATACATCTGTTAAACTCATCAAGACAAGTTTAACTTTCATATTCTGGCCGGGATAAATTCGTACCAAATCTGGATGACAGTTGAAATATGGACCATGGTATCCCCTGCAAAGAGTAATCATCCTGTTTCTTTGTAGTCTAAATCCAACAACCTTTTTAATCTCTGCTACAAGGTTTGGATTTTCTCTTTCAAGAATATCTAACCCGACTGCAAGAATTCTTAAACTTTCTTGCCGTTTTAGCTCAAAAATGGTTACTTTAGGACCCAGACATTTAAATCTTAATGCCTTGTGCATTTCTCTTGTCAGTGCATCTGGTTGGCTGTTAGAGATACCAGGGATCCACTCTACTTCAAAATGATACAGTTGAAACCATAATTGCCATGCTAGTAACCTTCCTCTGGCCAATTGTCTATAAATCTTTGCAGTTATAAAGTGTTTTAGGTTTTGGCTATCTGTTCTAATCAGGAACATTTGTTGAGCCACATTTCAAACTTCTGGATACCAAAGAATATCACTATGTTTCTTTTTTTTGGAGCAAATTATCCCTTTTGAGCTGGGGTAGATTCTCCTGATTTATAAGCACACAAGTGCTCTTCCCTTCCCAACTTTTCAAAAATAACAGTTGCCCAAAACTCATCAGAGTCATCTGTTTGTAACACTAACTGACCAGAACCCGGAGGCTTAAGATGTGGGAGCTTTTTGTTAGAAATAAAGGGATGTGCTCATTTTTCCATAGACAATATAGCAATATTGTCACTCAACCATAGGCACAAAGGCCACCCCCGAGCACCTTAACCTTGACAGACAGAATAATTCTGGTAGCAGACCAATAGCCAACCAAGGTTAGCGCACCTTTCTCCAAGGTTAGCGCACCGAGCAAGAATGGCCAGAAACCAAGCAGAAAGTCCAAACCATAACCAAGAGAAAGTCCAACCAAAACCAAAATGCCAGTTGCAGCAGCTGGAGCTGCACTCCCTCTCCAAACTTGCGCACCACTAGTCCTTATGCAGTTGTGAGAGYGAGAGTAACAAATGAGTTCTAGMGCCCTCTATTTATACTGCTCTATCTCACTTGACMGGGCCGACTTCTCTTTCTGGAGGCTAATAACTCAATATTAAATATTCTCTTGAGCCGACTTGTCTCCTAGGGTTATTATCCAACGTTTTAGGGTTTCTCTTGCTTCCCGGAATATTCTAGTCTTGTCAAAGGTTACACGTGGAGGTTAATACCTCCCACAGCTACCATAATATCAACACTTTTGACACTCTTCTTTAAGCTGTTGAACCGCAAGGGTAGCAACATTGGACCAACCACCAGAGAGATGATCTCTGATAGGAGAGGTTTTCTGTGCAAGTCTAGGAATATACTTATGTACATAATTTAAAACGCGCAGAAACCACTGAATCTGAACTTTATCAGATAATTCATCAGGAAATTCAGCAATCTTTGAAACAACATAACGCTGCATCTGAATCTTCCCATTTTCTTTCGAAATACCAAGAAACTCTATAGAATTTCTAAACATCTCCATTTTCTTTTCAGATAGCACTATTCCATGTTCTGTACATTCTTTATCAAATGCCTGTAAATGCAGTACATGCTCTTCATCTGATGAACTATGTACAAGAATATTATCAATATATACAATGATGAAATCATACTTGCCAAATATAGAATCCATTCTTTTCTGAAAGTAGGCTGGTGCATTCTTTAATCCAAATGGAACAACATTCCACTGGAACAATCCTTTGGGACATGTAAAAGCAATTTTATGTCAGTCTTCTGGTTTAACCTGTATCTGATAATAGTTGCTTTTCGTATCAGATTTTGAAAAACACCTTGCTATTCTGTATCTTCTGCATAATAGATTCTTGACGAGGCAATGGATATTCAAAGTTGACTGCAATAGAATTCAAAGGACGATAGTGAATAACCATCCTTTCTTTACCTCGAAGAATTTCCTCATGATTTCTTACCAGAAAGGCAGTGCAAGAATAACGAGATTTAGGTGGTTTTATTATCTGCATTGCTAATATTTCATCTATCTGCTTCCCTAGTTCTTGCTCCTCTGTAGGAGTATATGGTACTGGTTTTCCTTTTACTCCATTATCATGCATTGTATTTATTTTTAGCATGGGGCTAGAAATGTCCCAGAACTGTTGAGGATTTGCTGAACAATGTTTCAGAATCTTTTCATAGATTGGGAGAAACTGTGGCTGAAAGTCTTCTACCCTTACTGCTTTATTTTTCAGTTTCTTATTTTACCTGTCATTGTATAAGCTTAAACCAATTATGTGAATCCTTTTCAGGCTTTCTTCTTCCTGCTCTTTTATGCTAATTGTCAACTCTTTTGGTTTTGTTTTCAATTGTAGTATTGGCAGATAACAGTCTTGGCACAGATACAACTTTTTTCTTAAAACTGCATATCAATCTATAAGCAGCAAGAGTAATTGGAGCTACTGCTTCTATGAAAGGCATTCCCAACGTGATTAAACTAGATAGATCATAATACTGAATAAAATTCATTTTTATCATTTGTCCACGTATCCTTAGTGACACATTATCAAGATAATGAGTAATCTTGATATGGCCATTCAATGTTTCTGACTGTAAAATATTTTTCAAAGGTTTCCATAGTCCTTTAAACATACTAGGTCTAGCCATATTGCTAGTCCCTCCAGTGTCTATAAAAGCACCAACTTGTTGCCAAGTTTTCCCAACTAAGATTTCCACTGGAATATAGATCAGGTTTTGTACGTTGATCATCTTTTTTATCATATTTGTTTTTGTTGGAATTGTTATAGAGGAATATCGACCAGCAGAAGAAAAGAAAAAAGAAACCAGAAAAACCTGTCAAAGTTCAATCAGCAGTGTTCCATTCAAGAAAGACGCCCTTGGTCTTCTTCCACTCTGACTGATAGGCCAGGAAAGGGGTTTTGTTCGAGCCTCCTAGCCATCTCACAAGGATAAGCTTCCTTCCCATCTCTAATATCCATAATGGCCTCTTCTTGGATTATCCCAATTCCCCTCATTAGACTATTCTCAATGCATGATCCTTTGGGCAAAGTTTTCCATCAAATTAAATCTTTGAGATTTATCTATATCCATACTCTGATTTGTGCCATTTTTTGTTTGACCCAGTTTCTTGCCCGAGGAAGGTTCTTAAAATTTTCTCTGGCTTGTCTCGAACTGATTTTGGGAATGCCAGAAGTTAGAACTGAACATTGGTATAGTGGGAGAGCTAGTAATACTGATTTCAGTGGTCAAGTCATTCTAGCTAGCTGTAGCCATTTATGGCTTCAATGTTCTATTGTTCATCTTGAACTTTGCTAAAATCTGTTTTGAGGGCTCTTTATGGGTTTAGGCCCGTAGGTGGATTGGCAAAGCCACCCTTCTCTGGTCCTTTGGGGCTCTGGGAGGTATCAGGTTCATGTCCAAGTCTGGCAGACGAATTCAGATGCACTAACTGGGGTTATTTCAGCAAGGTGGCCAGACCCCAATGCAGTAGGAGGACCTTTGATTCACTGAAAGTTATGGCCCCCAAGTTGAAGCTGGTTGGTCATTGATGACTTAGACCAAAACAATTGTGGAGGTTCAACCTCTGACTTGTTAAAAAAAATTCTGTTTCAAGTAAATTTTATGGTTCCCTTCTACCAAAGGACTCCCCAAGTATCTGCTGGTTAATTTTGCTCATTGAAATTTCTGAATATTACAGTATTTGAACTGTAGTCTAAGAGCACAGTTGACATGTAAGACTTCAGAATTCACTATTAATTTCCTCCCCTGAACCTGTCAATTACCTATCCACACTATTTTTTTAATGCCTTTGGCTCTTGGATGGTTGCCCTGCCCACTGAAATGTATCATTGAGTGTGAAGAGTGGTTTTGCAAAGTTAAGAGTTGTTCGTTTGATCTTGTTTTGGCCTTTTTCCTATGATATTGTTCTCCCCAAACCATTTGCCAAATTGCCAGTGTTAGAAAGAAATAAAGGGAAAGTTGACAACCTTGTTGTAAACATCTGTTGGGTTTAGCAAGACTGGTCAGGGAACTATTCATCGGAACAGTGAAGCAAGTTGAAGAAATACAAGATTTTACCCATGCAATCTAATTTTCCCAAATCCAAACTTTTCCAAGACCTTCGGCAGAAAGGACCGATTGACTTTATCATATGCCTTGGCCTTGCCTAGCTTAATTAGAGCTGTCAACCTTCAGTGTTAGGGGAGTTTCAGAGTCTTCAATGGCTACAAGAGCTTCAGCCAGGGGCTTTGTATATCCTTCCAGGATTGTGCAGCTGAGCCTTCTTAGCCCATGCCATTATCCAGAGGACATTATTTGGCAGGCACTTGGTACTGGCATTAGAGTTGTTGGCTCAGAGGCTGAGAGTGACTGGATCTCTTTTATCCTTGTTGAATGTTGGATTAACTCAACAGATAAGTGCATCTGTAGCTTTTATAGCTTAGGGTTTATCTACTTGATATTTTTTGTTTATCTGCTTTTTCTGCATTCTTTGTTTTGCTTTGGAGATGCCTTATGCACTCCTCTCATGATCTTATTTCTTGCTCTAATCTCGACTCTTGAGTCACATTGACCTTCTTTGGTCATTTGTGGACATGATAATATGATTTCAATTTTCTTAGAGTACAAATAATCTCTTGGGCTATAATAACCTTGTCCAATGTCTGGCTTCCTTGACAATTCTTCCTTCTTCAAAATACTAAAAAATAATTTTCAGCCTGCATGCCATTATTTTGAAGATCAATTTGTATATTGTGCTGTTGAGAAATATAGGTCTAATTTAAAAAAGTGCAGATGCTTCCACAACTTCCAGTATCAGCTCTAGAAAGGTTACCTTCATTTGCTTGAGTACAGTTTTTAATTTTGTGTATTTTCTATTGTTGCCATTAAGTCATATTTTACTAGCTTCATGCTTCCTTAATAAAGATTGAATGAAAGCTATCTAGTGTGGATGCTTTGTTGCCTTCCATTGAGGAGAGTACATGGATTCGCTCTTCTTTTGTGCAGGTGTCATTAGTTCCTTATTCTTACCCTCTGGGATATCATTGAGGGGTTAAACACTGGTTTTCTAACGTCTTTCTTGTTTTGTTGACTTTAGAAAGGCCTTTGGCTTAGTTTCTAAACGCCTGTTGTCTTAGCAGGTACATGACATTATCATCTTTGATTCCCTCATTACTGCTATCATGACTTTGTTGTGGGTTGATTTCAGACAGCATGGGGTTTTTTCTGACTTTAACAAGAGATCTATTGGTGTCAAACAGGGGTGTGACACTGTGCCCTCTCCCTGACTTTGTTTGGGATCTACATGGATGAGTTCGAGGAGTTCCTTAGAGAAAACATGCATATGGAGGATGGTTGCACTCTTTTCATGTCTTGATTGCAATGCTTCTTTTCGCTGATGATGTGGTCCTTACTTTCTCTACCGAAGGTTTTCAGAGATAGTTGGAAGCCCTGTCTTGTTTCTACGTCATTGTCAGCACGTGGTTAATACTTCTAAGGACACTCTGTCCATGTTTTGCTGCTTCTTCAAAGGTGATATGGTTGAAATTACGATAACCTACACTTACTTGGGGTCCAATTTATTGGTCCTAGTCTCAACTTGAAGTTGGCCTTGCAATCCTAAATTTATAAGGGGTATGCCTCTTTCCACACTTGAGCACCAATGTTTCTAGATACATTTTCAAGACATCCCATTGAAGATCCAACTTTTTGATGTGATCATAAAATCTACTACAATATATGACTTAGAAATTTGAGGCCCTAGTTTAGGCCTTGTAGATTGGGCATGCGTAGAGAGAGTTCAACTTTCAAGTTCCAATATATGATCCTTTGCAACTCGATGGTCCCCCAAAATATTGTTCACGTTGAGTTTGAGACTCATCCTCTTCGGCTTGAGAGTGCATTCATGCTTATTTCTTATCTTCACCAGCGGTGGGCCCTTGGAGACTTTGCCCCGGGTTGGGGGAGTCATCCATATTTCTCTCTTTGTTCCTTTGAAAAGCTCACATCCTTGGGCCGTGCTGGTTGTAGGCGACGTTGGTATTTTGAGGCCACCTTGTTTCTTCAATCTATTAGCGTCCATGACAACTCCCTCCTTATAGATAATCCTTGGATGCTCTGCCCCACTTTCTCCCCCCGAAGGAGGAGATGAACAAATCAATTAGAGACGACATTTATCAATAGTTCATTTGGATCACTTGGGTTTCCCCCTGCAGCCTCTTAGCCCTATGTTGGCTTTTATGCTGAACATTTCTTGTAGATTGTTGACGGTCTCATTGTCCATCCCAACTAAATATGACAACACTGGTCTCATAGCCTCAAGATTCCCCTCTCTTAGTTGAGAGTGAGTTTCCACCGTTTGTGGATGGAGACAAATCATCAGATTCCACACGAGGACAGGATCCCATTGGCTTTGCACCCTCCAAGAGGTGCAGATAAAAGAGCACTTTATTTTTAGGTGGCGCATCTACTATGAAATCTCGAGGAGATTTCATTGTTTATATAGACTTTGATAGGCCCCTTGTTACCTTCAATTGGTACCTAGACTAAAGATTCCTAGCCTTGTACATTCTAGATGCAATTACTTTTAGACAGGGTGCCCTACAAGGATCTTAGAGGCCTTCTTGGTTGATTACCTCCTCTCAGTGTCTCCTACATTTCCTTGTTCTTTGTGCAGAGCTCACGAATGTATGCTCATTGCTAGGCTTCTTTCCTCCTGGAGGGATTCGTTGGCCTTGGATGTTAGGGGAGGTAGAACAAGGGGTTCCCAACTTCCCGCTCTCCCTGATGGATGACACAACTAGGTCCTCTCAACCTTGGAAATTCTCTGCAGGACATTTTCAGGCTCAGCCTTGACACATTTGTGTTCTTGGATGATGATGGTTCCTCTTTGGATTTAGATGCTAGGTAAGATGCTACTCTGCCTTGGCTTCCATAGTCTTCACTGTTTTCTGGAGGAGCTGTCATGGTGCGATATTGTCATTGGGAGGGTTTCTTCACTTGGTATATTATCTTTTTCACTTTCTAGGGTTACCCTTTTTGATTCCATCCTCTTTATATTTCATTGTCTAATCTTTCTTTCTCTCTTTTCTTAACCTTAGATTTTAGAGCTTCTTAGGTGATGCTCTAGGCACTCCTTATTGTTGTTGTCGAAGGTTGTACTCTTTAGTCTCATTGACTTATTTTGTCATTCATGGACATTGATATAATTTTATTTCATTTCTATTTGTATGTGGGGTTGACATGAATTGAAACGTTTACTTTTAGCTAAATGGAGTACATAATTTAGTTTTAGAGGATTCTTCTTATAAACTTGTTTCCTTGACCATCAACAATATTGCTTGTTAGATTATTTATCTTTTCATAGTGGTATATCTTTGTTTTGAGTGGGTCTTTGTGAAAGTATTGAACTTATTTTGTTCAGATATGCATGCGGTCAATACACTGCAGGGACATATGGATGTGCCTGCTACCAGACAACAAAGGTATACAAATGCTCCTCGTACCCAAAACAGCCAAGGTAATCAACGTGTTCATGGAAAGCATACAAATACTGGTACAGTTGTAAAATGGGATGGTACGAGTAATGGATCTACACCACCATTAGAGTTAGAGGGGAGGCAACAACTGATGGAGTTCAAAATTAAGAAATTACAAGAAAGGGAAAAGGTGCATGGTGAATTATTTACCTTTTAAATGTTTCTAGAGATTCTTGTGTCATTTTCATTACATAGAGAGTGTGCATTTAGTGTTTGATCCTTGGAATTTGTTTTTGAATATGCTGAATCTGAATACTTTCATTCTAGGAATTCTCAGAAAAATTTATCTTTTCCGTATTTATTCTTGTTCATCGTCTTTCTTTTCTGTTTGCTTGTCCAGGATGTTTACATTTTTTTTTCTAAGGAAAACCTCGTGGGAGCCCTTTTCCTCGGAATATCCGGATGGAGGGCCTCTCAACCGCCAGCCACAATAGTGGCTGGTAACCCTGAGGGACTTGACCGGATTTGAACCTGTGACCTATGACCTCCCTGTTGGCAACATGCCTCTGGGTGGACGGTTCAACTGATTGAGCTAACTCTTGGGGCTTAGGATGTCTAGATATGGCCGTAATGTTCTTTTGATAAATAGACTAAAATATTTAAAGAACATGTAATGCATTCAGGAACTTACAAATTTGCTTCAAGACGAAACACAGGCTTTGGTGGCTTTGAAAGGAGATCATGAAAAGTCACTGGCTGAAATAAAGAAACTAAAAGGATTACACGAAATAGACCAAGCGGATTTAGCAAATGTGAAGTTGCAACTACAAAGTATGTGTAGGTGGTTCTTGAATCATATAAATTTCTTGCAGAACTTCTTTCAGGTTATTTTATTCCATCAAGGGTCTATAATTTTGTTAAATCTGCTTTTGGGGTTTGCAGCTAAGCAGGACTTGAATGAAGTTGCTCAAAACGAATGCACTGTTTTGAAGGCAGAGAAGCAACGAGTAAGTTCTAAGTAGTTTTGAATTTTATTTAAAAGGGACATGTTGGATGTAGTTGTCATACTGAAGATGGGGTAATACAATCCCACATTTAAGAAGAATGTAATCCTTTTTATCATATACTGAGATCAGAAAATCAGCTACAAAATGTGATAAATAGAAGCAGGAGACTGAAATAGCATTTTCTACCTCATATTGTACCCCATAAATATCATTACAGAATAAAAGGTTTGGGTTTCACATGTTGGCTGTTACATCTCCCTACAGTAATTTCTGCATATTTCAGGTGACTTATAGTTGACATATAGGTGGGAAAATATGTGCCATCAATAAAATTTGAATTAGCAGTCTTCTGAAAGTGAACATGTTCAATATTCACTTGTGTGAAGTATACCTGAATGTCTTTATTTTGGAATGCGTTTATCTTTCAACAGATGTCCACAGAAATTGCAGAGCTTCAAAACAATCTAAATGAGAGGAATGCAGAGATGAATAAGCTCCAAGAAGAGCTTAGCAAAAGGAAGGTGACACATTCAAATGAATATGTTGAAAAATTGAAAAATACCGTTGCTACACTGGAAAAGGAGAAGATTGAGATTCAGGTATGATTTCTACCTAATTGCTCAGGAGTCTAATAGAATTCACGTTCAAGCATTGGATGCACTTAGCGACACCTTAATTATTTTCAGTTACAATTTTGTCATGCATTATTTTTATTCTTTTTTTCAGTATAGGGTTAAGAGCTTTGTAACTCCTTGTGGGATTGAATTCCATCTTAAGTGCCTTATTCTTTTACCTCAATGCAGTAGGTTTGCTTTCCCAAAAGGATATTGAGAGTGCAATCCATCTGAAGTCAAGAGTTTGGAATGACAATGAAACACTGTTAATCATAAAATAATGTGTTCATATGACTTAGATAAATAAAAGAAAGGATTAGTCCCAAGGGTTAGTTCAATTGGTCTTGATGCCAGACGTTCGTGCTCTCCCCTGAAGTCGGGGATGTCGTGGGTTTGAATCTCATGCTCCTTGGGGCTACAGTTTACCCCGCTTACCATCCATGGATCATGGGGAAGTATTTGGTGGGTTTTCCGCGAAGCTTGCTTCGGAAAAAATATATATAAAAGAAAGTACAGAAATAATCACAACATCATTCACATAACAGAGGTATCATTGTGAGTCTCTAATTCAATATGATATACACATGGGATTGATAGAGATGGAGGTGATGCCAAATATGCGATGAGGACGCTTCCACTAGTGATATCTCAAATGAAGATAGGGTGGCTCTCTATACAGATAGAGGATCATGTACACGACAGTTGAGGAACAATTGTTCACTCAAGTAATTAGTATTTCCCACTGATGCCCTCATAGTCACCCTGTGACGTAACTCACAGCCCACATCATATTGTTAAAGTAATCTTTGCATTATATTAGAAAGTCTTCATAATAAGAATTCCATGGACTACATTTCATCAAAGACAAAATAGACTACAAGATACAATACGACTTAATGACCAACTTGAGGCTAGGCGGGAGGGGGGACATCTCCTTGGTACTGGGAATTGTTCTTGGGACAGGAGATGAGTCCTATAATGTCTGTGAATGCTTGTCACACAGTAGGTGCTGGATGCATCCCTTGTATGAATTAGAACACACTCAATGTCTCTTAGATGCACATAGTGAAATGTC
>ML811293.1:41026-56938 GCA_009831015.1 Picea engelmannii
ATTTCGTCTAGGAGGAGATGAAATTGGAGATAGTTGCAAGTATAGAGGAGTAGTATTTGTTCCTCATCAGTAGGATGAAGAAGGGTAGTAAGAAAGGAAGACATGGGAAGGGTCGAAGAGGTGTTGGGAATGTGTTGTATTCTTTGCACAGTTAGGTCCAAGCATTTTATGTTGTGCTAGGGCTCCCTGATTTATTTTTGTGCTGTTTTTGGTCCATTTTTGGCCTGTTTTTAGTCTTTTTCAGCCCATTGTAATCTAATTCCGGTTAAGGAATTAGGGTTGTAATCTTATCCAGGATAACTGATTAGGGCTTTGGATGTTGCGGAATCCTATACACTGTATTGTAAATGGTGAAGTCAATACAATGACAAATAGAGGTCTGACTCTATGGTTTGTTGGTTTTCCCAGGTAAGGGTTTCCAGGGTAAATGTTATGAACACCAATATATATAAAATAGATATAAATACATAATGATTAATAATAACAACTAATACTCAATAACTAAATATGTTATGAAGAGACACCTTCCTGATGAAAGGTCATGTCTCTTCATGAAAGGGCACGCCCCCTGCTAGGGTATATAAACAGGCCCTCTTTCCTTTTTGCATTTGTTTGCTTTATTTGGTTAAAGACAATGTGCACGCAACATATATGCTCACACAGAATGACACAAATTACTCGTTCTATGATTGTTTTATATGTGCAGAAATATTCTCCTTGTTTTAAATGCTGCAAGTAATGATAACAGTTCGCTGGTCCAAATGTACTTTCTTTGATGCTCTGCGTTTAAAATTGTTGTCTCTATGCGAATCAGATGCTGGCGATACTTGTGGTTATTTTTTTTGTTCTTTTTTTTGATAGACAACCTTATTTAGCCTTGAATTGCGATATCAACAATATCTGAATTTTCTTTTAAAATTTGCAGTGGAGTAGTTCTTCTCTCACGAAATTTCTGGATTTTTAATGGCCAACAGCGTGTTTGTGGTTGAAGACCTGAAGAAATCAGAGAAACTTTGGAGAATTGAGTGTGGTCAAAAATCGGATCAGAGAAACTCTGAGAACTGGAGGTTGGCCAAAAGCCAAATCAGCCAATGGCCCGGATCAGACAAATGAGGCTCTGATACCACTGTGGTGAACCAACCTGGTTCACTATGTAAATATCCAAAATACCAGGAATATAAGGAAATCCATTTAGGATAATAATATAAATATAAAATGTATAATGATGAATGAGATAGATAAGATGGATTACAATGAGAAAGAGGGCCCGCTTATTTAGCCTCGCAGGGGGGGGTGCCCTTTCATGAAACATGACCTTTCATCTGGAAGGTGTCTCTTCATAACATATTTAGTTATTGAGTATTAGTTATTATTATTAATCATTATTTATTTGTATCTATTTTATATATATTTGTGTTCAACGATAGAGACACGTTCGAGTATTAGTTATTATTATTAATCATTATTTATTTGTATCTATTTTATATATATTTGTGTTCAACGATAGAGACACGTTTGTTGGGCAATCAGATCGCTTCCAAGGAAATCACAATTGATCCATAAACCATCGCACCTTTCCGTACAAACCGCAAATCGTACAAATTCCGCTGCTGTTAAGATTCAAGCATTAATTCCACCTTCGTACAGGTCACGATTGGAGAATACAACCACCATTCATTTTATACGATCACGGGATTTCCTGATATATCCGTACCATTTCATCCGTATAGGCATCGTTTAAAAAATTATTTGTGCTGTACACTTGCCATACGCCACTCCACACATCAGCCGTTCTTTCCGCCATACAAATCGCCTGCTTGCTGTTTTTTTCCTGCAGTTTTGTACAAAAATCCTTGCCATCCGTACTCAATTCCCACACGACCCATCCGTACAGTCACGTCTCCTGAATTTCTTAATTTGTGAGAAGGGGTTGTATTAAAAAAATAACAAAAGGAAGGTTTACGATCAAATAATCAAAGATTTTAATTTGGGAGAAATGGTTATATTAAAAAAAACAAAAACCAAAGGAAAGTACTAATCAAAGATTTTAATTGGATGAATTATATCGTGATAAAGTATTTGAAAAAATGAAAAATTCATAAAAAAGAGATATAGACTAAGTGAATTGTGGAATTAGAGATATCCACAAAAAGGTATTTTAGTACTAAAGTGAAAAATAATAAGTCTAAAGTTATTAAAAAGGGTTTTTATTGAAGTTCAAAAAGATATATATATATAGAAAAGGTGATTGTCAAGGAAATTTTGTTCTCAAAATAAATCATTGAAGTTAAAAAAAAAATACCTTGAAATTACAAGTTGATTAAAAATTTAATTTTAAAGATCAATTCAAGGTTATAAAAAAAAAGAAAAGGAAGACAATTCGAAAATGGAAGGAGGAAGATTTTCTTATGAAGGTTGTCCAATTTCATGTTGCAGATTATTTACACACTAAAAGGGAGTATTCAAGGGAAAGGAATTAACATCATTATCAGCATGAATCGTGATGAGAATTACATTAATATCAATTTGGCAAACCAATTATTAATACCAGAGTCTAATATAATTGAAAAGGAGATTTTTTTTTGCAAGAAACAAAATGAAATTAAGGAGTTACAAGTGACAATTTATGAATATGAATATATATCTCAATTCAATGTTACAGATATGAAATTGACATCATTAGCGGGTTACCTTAGTTTAAAAATCTAGGTACCCTCTTCTTAAACATGGAGAAAAAGTTTGTGACATTTCCCTATAAGGAGAAGATAATGACATTTCAAGACATTACTATGAGGTCAAAATCGATAATACCTTCATCAAAAGATTTTAAAGATATCTCAAAGACGACCCTTCAAGAAAATCAAAAGTCAATATCAAGGATGCAAAAAGAATTTAATGAAATTATCGCGGAAAAAAATGAAGAAATTTCTCGCTTAAAAGACCACAATCAAAACCTATTTACACAAATCAAGAAGTCAAAGGATAGAAAACAATGTGTTAAGAAATTGGAACAAGAAAATCAGGACTTCGGAAAGAAATTATCGGAAAAAGATGAAGAAACCTCGCATTTAAAGAACCTTAATCAAAGATTATTGGAACAAATCAGAATGTTGAAAGAGGAAAAATCTAAGAAGGAAGACAAGAACAAAGTTGACAAATCAGATAAGGAAGAAAGCTCACGCCTAAAGGTTCATAATCAAAGTTTACTCACACAGATTAAGAAGATAAAGAGTGATAAGAAGACGTTACAAGACAAGTTAGAGAAACTTATCAACAAGGAATCATTGGTTGACAAAGAGACAATGACTGAACCTATGGAACTAGAGAAGTCTTCAGAGGTAAAAATCCCAATTGTGGATAAAGGATTTAATACAGACCTAGTCAACCTTACAACTCAAAAGGATGCAAATCTTGGTCTTTGGTTATTCTTGCTTGGTGCGCTAGCCTTGGAGAAAGGTGTGCTACCTTGGTTGGCTATTGGATTGCTTCCAGAATTATTCTGTCTGTCAAGATTAAGGTGCTCGGGGGTGGCCTTTTTGCCTATGGTTGGGTGACAATATTGCTATATTGTCTATGGTGAAACGAGCACACCTATTTTTCTAACAGGTTATGGGTCCACACTATCTTCGGACAGTCTAACCGTTGGAAGATAGATTGGGAGGATTTGCTCAGTTACAGTTGCAGTCAAAGTTTTGCTGCAACAACGAAACCCTAACCCTCTTGTTAAGGCACCTTAAGTGAAGAGATTGACCTAATTCCTGGATAGCCTAGTGTGCCCTAGCCTAGAGCACCTCCTGGTACTCTCAACAAGCCAAGGCGTCAAGTTTGAGTTTTTGGTGAAAATCAAAGGTTGACCAAGTCAAAGCAGTCATGACTTACTCTATGAAGTCAGAAAACAAGTTAGAAGGGGCTTCTAACTTCAGAGCATGGAAGACAAGGATTGACCTCATGCTTGCCAAGAATAAAGTGTTGGATATCGTGAAAGGCAAGATCATGGAACCACAGTTTGAAACAGGAAAAGAGAAGGAACCTCAGAACATTGCAGTTATGGAGAAGTTCAAGGACAATGACATCAACACTATGAGTATCATAGTGGACTCTGTAAAAGACCACTTGATACCCTACATCTCTCATCTTGACTCATATAAGAAGATCATAACATCGTACTTTGTAAGAATCTCTCAATTAAGAGATCAACTACAAGCTATTGAAGAAATCATTTCAGAAAAGGAATTGGTAAATATAGTACTCAATGGCCTTCCCAAGACATGGGATGCATTTGCCGCAAGCATGAACACAAGAAAGGAGTATCTCACAGTTGAAGAACTTTGGACCTGCTATGCACAAGAAGAATCAAGGATTAGCACAAAAGAGAAATCCCAAAAGAAATATGATGATCAAGCCTTCACAACAAAATTCAAGAATTTAAGGAATAAGAGGAAGTTTGGCTTAAGGAAGAAACCAAATCGAGAAAAGGATATGTCAAAAATACAAAAATATGGTCACTACAGGAACCACTGTCCCGAGTTAAAGAAAAGGAAGAAACAAATGAAGCAACAGTTGCCGAAGAAAGGGAACCCTCAAAGAAAGCCAAGCAGGATAAAACAAACTTCTTTTTCTAGTCAAGGTAACAATATTCTTCTATAACATAGTTCTTGTACATACCATGTTTACATAATTCCTGTACATATCATGCATATCTATTTCTTAGAAGAAAAGATGGTCAGTGAAACAATACTTATGGAAGAATAACAAGATAAGGATTGTTATTATGTTGACTACAAGAAGATGAAGTACGTTGACGAATTCCTGAGGAATCTATTATATAATTAACAATTGTCAGATAGGCTGAAATCAAAATCAAACTTGAAGAGACCCAGAAGGAGTCAAATCAGAAAGAAGTCAGTAATCAAGAGGAAATTAGAATAAGACTTGTAACACTTTGTAGAAGGCAATAAGGATGCAGACGAAAGCATGGACTCTCTTAGATGGAGGGAGCTGATTACATAATTCCAAAAGAAGAGCATGCATTCGTGCATGAAGCCATGATTAGGAGGGAGCTAATCCTAAATGATACGATCCATTGAAGAATCCGTGAAGATTATGAAGTATCTGTCCATGTTCCCCATTGAAAGTAGCAGCCATGATAAACAACATGTGTTTAGTTTGACTCTAGAAGAAGTCTTCTTCGAAAAGAAGTCTTAAGTATCCTTGGTTGTCCATCTACATCTATGTTCCTATGATGAAAGGAAGAAGTTGGAATATTCAGGAAGAAAGGGCATGGAATCTATAGAAGACTCCATGGACCCCAAAGTTAAAGAGAAACATGAGGAAGAACATGAAGATTCCAAGAAAGAAAGAAAATCCAGAACAACCAATTATTATACCGAGAATCATAAGACTACCAGCTTGGTTTGAACCTGTTATAGTGCAAGTTGTAGGTTGGGAAAAGCCCGACCCAACCACGGAACAAGTGCTACAACTTTGGGATTCCTACAACCAATGTCACCTCGATGTAGGTCCCGCACTTCAAGGGTGACTAGGTCACTCTAGGGAGGCGATCTCGGTGACCCTAGGGGGATTGAGATGGAGACGGAGATGGATGGAAATGAAGCCCTTATAGGTCAAGTCTAAAAGGAATGAAGGGTAGGGAGAGATGCCTTGTAAGTCAAGTAAAGGCTGCCCCACAAGTATAGTGCTTTTTCGGATGATTGTACTTGCCCGAGACACAAGAAAACACACCTTGCAACAGTATATGTTAGTTGGATCAGCAAGTTAAGCTTGCTGTCCCTAATTTGCAGCAATAGATGACATTATATATCAGCAAGAAAAAGATACTATAAGCTGCTCAATAAATGCTCAAGATCAAGTAGAAAATGCAAGAGAAAGAATAGTAATTGACTAGCTAAACTCAAGATGAAAAACCAATACTCTTAGCACAAAAGATAAGGCTGTTGTAAACACATGTCTGCAACAAATTATATCAGCCTTATGGCTGTAACATTCAATGTGTTACAGCAAGAAAATCAGCCACTGGAATCCCCTCAAACTTTGCCAAAAGGTGCACTAGGACAAGGAGAGTAAATGTGCAAACTTTGAGCAAAAACCAATGGTTGATAAGAGAGTTATTAAAGCAAGTATATTAGGGTTTCTGCAGCCCTAATGGTTGAAGATGCAAATTTGTAACAATAACAATAAGTAGCCCTTAGATGAGGACGCCCTAGTGGCTGTGAGGTGCCCAAGGCACAAGGAAAACAATCCACTTTCCAAGAAGTAAAAATGATCGAAATTCACGTTTCCCAATGCAATATTTTGTTTCTCCAATGCAACAAATTGATGACTAGTGCCTTTACTATTGGGTTAATGGAGTCACAAGGAGCTTAGAGAAGCTACCTCCTTGGGGGTGTAAGCTCTTTTACTCCCCAAGGCAAGTTTCTCTAAGCTAGGGTTTAAGCTAAGAGGGTGTATGCCCTTATACTTCTCTTAACAAACCCTTAATCAATGAGATGAAGCAATAAAATAGTGAAGACTATGGCGGGGGTGTATGCCCTTATACTTCCCACCTAGCTCCTAGCATAACAATACTTGACTTGAATAAAATGATAGCAAGAGAGTAAAAACCATACCAAGATCAAGAAGATGCTAAGACAATCCACCACAAGAGCTAAAAAATAACTTTCCAAGGCTAGCGCATCACTTCTTCCATTAACTATTCATAAGCATAGCCATACACAAGTGCACAAGAGCTAAAAGAGCTAAGGAGGCCGAAAATTTCAGACCAAAGCCTCTCACAAGAGGAGAGTTATGATTCAAAATGAGATCTTGTCCACAAAATAAGGAGTAAAACACAAGATAGGGGGTCAACAACCCTAATCTTGCCCCCTTAACACAATAATATGAAACAATTCACTTAAAATTTCATCTTTTGCACAAATTAAACCCTAATCTAGGATGACATCACCCCTTTAGGGGACGTTTTGCCACTTTGAGGAGGTCGTTGGTGTTGGAGAAGCATGGAAGGGCCTCCCAAGGCCATGTGTCAAGCATCTAAGTGATCTCATCTTGGTGAAGACCCTCTTCTCTTCAAAACATCCAAGTGCAAATGAATGGCACCTCACCACCAAGCCCTAACACCCAATATCATGACGTCATGCTCAAAAGTGGGACTTTTTGCCCCTCCTGGGAAAATTGTTTGGCAAGCAATGGGTGGGTTAGGTCATCCAAGTCATCATCAAGGCCGTCCAAGTCATGTCTCTCTCATCTGGTATGCGGGCCCCTGACATCCAACCTGTGGGCTTGTAGCCCCATGGAAGCCCAAGCAAGGCTTGTTCTCCCAAAACTGTCCACCAGCTAGATCTTGCAATGACAAATGAACACGCCCTCCAAGGATCCCAAATCATAGCATCATGATAAGTGGATCCAATCAATAAATGAGCCATCTAAGCATGTGCATCAAAGATTACTATATCAAACAATTAGCAACTCAGAGACACTATGCGACCTGTCAAGCATAAGTATGGGAGGGTTGGCGAGGTGTCCTATTGGGTAGATCTTTCCCTAGGTCAAGGAGAGCCTCCAAGAGGTCCCTCTCTAATCCATGTAAGGTGTATGAGGTGGATGGAGTCAAGACTCAATGGGCATAGGGCTCATGACATACTAGGGGTCGTAATTTCTCATTCATGGGTGCCTTTGTAGAGGGTGTGTGGTACCTTCGTCCGCAATGCACTTTTTCCAAGCCCATCATTTGCCTTTTATCTTTCTTTCTTTATATTTTCTTTCATAATAGCATAAGGAGAGATTGAAGGTCACTACCCTGGCGTGGTGACCAGGTGGTGACAATGGCACCCACAAATACCTAATGGAAATGAGAAGGTTGGCTCGTGATGAGACCCCCTTTCTCTCAGCCATGCAACTGAGAGTCACTGCCCTGGTTTGGTGACCAAATAATGACAATGTCATACCACTAGATATCCATGGACGTGATAGGTCGGCTCGTGATGAGACCTCCTATCCTTCAATCTGCCTTTCAAGCATTTTATTATTATATTATGGGTCCCCTTTTATTCAAAGATAAGCGTTTTATTGCTTTCTTGGGTGATCCCTGGGCGAAGCATCTGGAAGGTTCATATATGGCTTTTATCTTTTACCCAACACCAACCCCTCTGGGCCTTTAGCCCATTCTTCCCATAGAATGAGGGACAACCCCTTCTTGGGTCAATACACCCTAAAATCCCAAGAGATAAGGAAACAGAGGGGAATAATGATAGAAAATGGTAAGTATCGTCAGGAACGGTACGATGGCTCATTAAGGGATTTCCCAGTAGCAAACCCATTCCCAAAGAAGACCACGCATTGGGGCACAATGTCAACCACCAAGGTGAAGCAGGGCGAAAGGCATAATGTCCAAGCACATATCATGAAATCTAGAGCAATCTAAGATACAAGATAATCAAATGTCTTAGGTATTGAAATAATGCTCACCATAATACTGACTTGTACCTCATGGAGCAAGGCCCACTGCCTTCTGGAAGCCAACTGGTGTGGTGGATGCCATCTGTAAACCTGTGACCATTTGTGGTGGTGAGTGGGTTTTCCATCTGTGCAAAGGGTACTGCTGCTCATGTAGTCTCTCGACACTCCATATCTGAAACCTGAGGGCCTCGAGACATCATCTCCTTAGTTATCCACAAAATGGGGATAACAGAACCCACTAGAAGCAATCAAGCAGAAGAAATGGAAGTTGTGATGAAGAACAATGTATGTAAGAAAATGTGAAAAAGACTTATGAATGGAAGCATTGCGAGATTTAGAACTAGTGGTTCTTCCAGAAGGAGGGAGAAGACTATGACGACAACTTGTTCCATTAAACCAGATATACCTCTTGCAGTATCCATGGATTGAAATTTACATGTAAAAGACTGTTCTTCCCAATAAAGCAAATTGAGAAAGAAGCTTATACCAGAAAAAGACCCATGTGTGCAAATGGAAGAAGACCTTGTATGGATTCAAGCAACTTGATGTAGAGTATCTCATATACAACAGAAGCGTGGCAAAAAATTCCTATGACAAAGAAAGTGTATCAGAATGGTGACTTAGAAGTCCAGGATGATGGATTGCAAATCCATGGCTAACTCCCATGATAACAAATCTGAAGAAGTTGAAGAGATTCTAATTGGCTCGTTAATGTATTTGGATAATACTCGGCCAGATATTTGTTTTGGGCGACGTTTAAATTATGACATACAGTTGCATGAATTTATCGATTCAAAGTGCAGATGACAAAAGAAATGCTACTTGGATATGTTTCAGCTTGAGCTTTGCCACGATGTCATAGGCTAGCAGGAAACAAAAGTCTGTTGCACTTAGCACTACAAAAGCAAAGTATATTGCAGCTTGTGATGCTTGTACAGAAGCAATGTGGCTCTGTAAGTTGGTTTCTGGACCGTCTGATCATGTGCTAAATTCAACCATGATATATTGTAATGATCAGAGCCATGTGAAGCTTTCAGAGAAACTGGTTTTCCATGAAAGGTCGAAGTACATTGAGATCAAGCATTATATTCTTCGTGATAAAGTCCAGAAGAGAGAAGTAGTTCTCCAATATATCTCCACAGATGAGCATATAGCAGATATTTTTGCAAGGCCTCTGTTCAAAGATAAAAAGTTTGCATACTTAAGAGACAAGCTGGGGCTCGTGGAGACGACTTCCTTATTGGAAAGGAAGTGATTACTCCCAGGTTGGGAGGGAGCACTGATATGTTATTGATTTATGGACAGTCATTTTCCAGTTCAGAAAATGGTCTAGGATGGGCAGTTCCTTTTCAGTTCAGAAAGTGGTTCGAGATTTCTTACGGATAGGCATTTTCTAGTTCTGAAAATGGTCCAGATCGAACAATCATTTTCGTAATGAAAATGGTCTGATAGATTGTTGATGTACCATAGGAAGCAATTCCCCTTGTGGCCAGTGTGGGGGAATGGTCTAGGACAATCATTCTTCTTGGCAGACACTCTGAGTAGTGGTCAAGTAGAATGGTTCGCCTCGCCGGACAATCATTCTTTCAAAGTTCACAGTTGTGAGCAGTTTTGAAGAATGGTCCGTTTTGGAGGTTGGTGTAGGACAATCATTTCCATAGGAAATGGTCCGGACAGTCATTCCCTAGGGAAAAAATCATTCTCTCCAGGTTGCACTGTGATTAGTGCTGGAGGAATGGCCCAGTTAGGTGAATGGTCCAGGTTCAACAATTAGGGACAGACATTACCTAGGGAAGACTCATTCTCTCCAGGTTGCACTATGATTAGTGCCGGAGGAATGGCCCGGTTAGGTGAATGGTCCAGGCTCAGAAGTTAGGGACAATTATTCTTCTATGCCGTGGAAGAATAGTCCAGAGAGCCCATGGCTGATATTTTACTTTTTGAGGGCAGATGCTCTTCCAGATCTCATAGATGTGAGTGGAAGAATGGCCCAGATGACTCAGTTTGTATCATGTTATTGTTATGTAGGTTGATATCAGATGATATGATTGTTGTGGAGACTGTGTGTCTCTGGATAGTCGTTGTATGCCACTGTGGTGGATGTGTTCTACTGGTTGTGACTATGTGTCACTGGTTAGTAGCCGTGTGCTACTATGTGTGGTTGTGTACCACTGGATAGTAGTTGTGTACTACTATGGATAGACACAATTGTGTTCTATTGAATGGCATTGTTTTGATTGCCATGAAGACTATCACTAGTGTTGGAGATGATTACCAGCTAGATGGATAGTCAGTATGCTGATGGACATAAATTCTCCCTGTGGAAAATGGTCCAGGACAGTCATTCTTCTAGGACGTATGTCCAGATTAGAAGAATAGTCTTTGTAGCCCATGGCGTGGCGTCCAACATCTGTTGAAACAATTATTCTTCTAGGACATATGTCTGGATTAGAAGAATGGTTCTTGTATCACTCTGTGGAATGTGTGGCTTATAAAGCATCATGCTCGATTACCCAGATGGAGTATGGGTTTGAGAGATGATGCAATCGATGCTATCAAATGAAACTAATAGTGATGATGGTGCTCATGATTTGATCATGAGATAACTTGTGTGGTTATGATGATGCTACCCGTTGAATGGTCTGTTTGTGCTCAAGACTATTTCCTTTAATACCTCCTTAGCTAGGAGGGAGTGTTGATATTATGGTAGCTGCAGGAGGTATTAACCTCCACGTGTAACCTTTGATATGACTAGAATATTCCGGGAAGCAAGAGAAACCCTAAAACGTTGAATAATAACTCTAGGAGACAAGTCAACTCAAGAGAATATTTAATATTGAGTTATTAGCCTTCAAAAAGAGAAGTTGGCTCAGTCAAGTGAGATAGAGTAATATAAATAGAGGGTGCTAGAGCTCATTTGTAATACTCACTCTCACAACTGCATAAGACCAGTGGTGTGCAAGTTTGGAGAAGAACTGCAACTGTAGCTGTAGCTACTGCAACTGGCATTTTGGTTTTGGCTTGGACTTTGTCTTGGTTATGGTTTGGAATTTCTACTTGGTCTTTGGTTATTCTTGCTTGGTGCGCTAGCCTTGGAGAAAGGTGCGCTACCTTGGTTGGCTATTGGATTACTTCTGGAATTATTCTATCTGTCAAGGTTAAGGTGCTCGGGGGTGGCCTTTGTGCCTATGGTTGGGTGACAATATTGCTATATTGTCTATGGTGAAACGAGCACATCTATTTTTCTAACATAAACAACAGTTGGATTGTGTACTATCCATTGTTTAACACTTACACCCAACGCACTGAAGAAATTTGAGGTTCCTAAGGCTTCCCAACAGGTTTGTCCTTGGCCTCTTGTTGGGCACAGTTTTCAAGGTTTTCAGGACTGTTTTACTTGCTGTTTTAGGACAGCCACGAAGTCCGAATTTTCTGCCCACTGAATCTGCCCTTAAGCTTTTGATTTTATGCTCTTTTAATGCCTCTTTGCGAAGGGTTTAATTAGGATAGTTTTGCTGTCCATAGTTAGCTCTTCCACATGCATTAAAACATAAAATACTCCTCTAGGATCTTTACACCGAAATGCTGATAAAGAAATAAGCAAACCACAAGATTTTTACACATGTATTTTTGGTCAACATGACCCTGGAAAAACCGCAATGGGGAAAACCAGTTGGAAGAGAAATTTTATTATGGAGATCTCAAGCTAAAATAACAAGGAAATAATACAAAGGAACCTGATACAATAGCCAACTCCTTCTTGAGCTTGGCTTTGGAGTTCCCTTCAGACTTGCGCCCTCCTTGGGATTTGCGCCCCTCTTGGAGTTTGTGCCCTCAACCTTGCCTTTGCATGCTTGCCTTGTCTTGGTGTACTTCCCAAGAGTACACCCTCTGCACACTTCCTGATGCTCTATGCCGAACTGTGGCAAACCTGTCACAATCTCTCTCAACAACATTAGAGCTCCATGATGCGAATGAGTAATCCTTCGATGCCATAGCTCACACAACTGATTGCTGCTGTTGTTACTAGCCAAAGCATGCAATGGCTGAAAAAGTAATCTGTAAATATTCCCCTCACGTGTCCCAATCACTCTGCCAGAAGTGACACTAGACCCCTTAGGGTGAATGAGGACCTCTGTCCCTCTAAAGTACACCTCAAACCCCCTATCCTGAATGGAGGAAACTGGAATCAGATTCTTTTTAAACCCAAGGACATATAATACATCCATGAACACCAAGGGTGGCATCAACTCCCTTTGAAAGGAAACTGTGCCACGCCCAACCGCCCTGACTATGGTGTTGTCTCCAAGCACTATCTCCATCCTGATCTCTGGATCTCTGAGATCAGTGATGTTCTCTCTAACGCCTGACATGTGACTGGATGCTCCACTGTCTATGTACCAAATGCGGGATGGTGTCTCAACTGTGAAGCAATAAACTATCAAGGAAAAGTCCATGTCAAATTGAGAGGCAAACCCATCCTCCTCTGCTGTCGCTGCAGTACCACCCTGCTTCTTCTTCTTCTTCTTGTTGGGACACTGTCCAACATAGTGCTCCATCTGGTTACAAGCTAATCATTTCACCTTGCTCATATCCCTCTGCTGCTCACCTCCTCTCTGCTACTGCTGCTTGGCCCCACCTTTGTTACCCTTCTTGGTCTTCTTCTTGCCCTTTGCCAAAAGAGCAAGATCCTCATCACCATCCCCACCTCACTGCTGACTAGTAGATCCTGATCCAACTCTAAGCTCCTCCTGTACAAAGTCATCCCAGAGCCTCTCCCAACTGGGCATATGCTCTCTAGCCACGATGCCTCTTACAAAGCTCTCCCAAGGTTTGGAGAAGCCATTTAAGGTTGTCCTCACCAACTTAGATGGATCCACTATCTCGCCAACTGCGGCAAACTCATCACGAATCTAAGAAAATCTCGTGAGGAACGAGTTAACTGAATCAGTCTTCCTCATCTTGGTGCCCCTTAACTTCTCCTGGAGCACCACCTTTCGGTTCTGGTTAGGGCTCTGATAAAGACCACACAAGGACTGCCACATCTGAAATGCGAAGTCCTTACTAGATACATGAGCTATGATATGGTCTTTCACCGCATCAAGGATAGTCCTCTTGGCCCCGATGTTCCTCTTCCGGAACTCAGCCAAGAGCATTACTTGTGTAGGAGGAACCACGAGATTCTCTACAATATCCCATAGCTCAAGTTGCTCCAAGATCAAGACTATCCTAGCCTTCCATGGAGACCAGTTGCCAGCCCCCGCTAGCCTATCCTCCACCCTCAACCCTGCCACCAACATGGCTGCCATCTGATGCTAAAATTGATGCTAATCTGACCAAGCAAAACTGATGCTAACTGCTGTCTAGGTGAGACAAAAATCTGCCAACTGTTTGCAAACTAAATCAGCCAACTCTTGTGCCCTTTGGCTCTGATACCATGAAGAAATTTGAGGTTCCTAAGGCTGCCCAACAGGTCTGTCCTCGACCTCTTGTTGGGCACAGTTTTCAAGGTTTTCAGGATTGTTTTACTTGCTGTTTTAGGACAGCTACCACATCTGAATTTTCTGCCCATAAGCTTTTGATTTTATGCTCTTTTAATGTCTCTTTGTGAAGGGTTTAATTACGATAGTTTTTCTGTCCATAGTTAGCTCTTCCACATGCATTAAAACATAAAATACTCCTCTAGGATCTTTACACCTAAATGCTGATAAAGAAATAAGCAAACCACAAGATTTTTACACGTATTTTCAGTGAACATGACCCTGGAAAACCCCCCATGGGGAAAACCAGTTGGAAGAGAAATTTTATTATGGAGATCTCAAGCTAAAATAGCAACAAGGAAATAACACAAAGGAACTTGATACAATAGCCAACGCCTTCTTGAGCTTGGCTTTGGAGTTCCCTTGAGACTTGCGTTGTCCTTGGGATTTGCGCCCCTCTTGGAGTTTGTGCCCTCAACCTTGCCTTTGCTTGCTTGCCTTGGAGTTTGCGCCTACCTCCTTGGATTTGCCTTCCTCTCTCACAAGTGCACCTCACTTGCTTTGCTAGATACGCCCTTCCTCTTCTCAAGAAATGCACCTGTACTCTCCACAAGTGCGCCCTCAAGCTTTCCTTGCACCCCTCATCTCAAGATGCGCCCTCGAGCTTCCTTGCACCCCTCTCCTCTCAAGAGTGTGCCTTCTTCTCCAAATATCTCTTCTCTTCTCTCTTGTCTTCACTCAAATCTCTCAAGTGAACAAATGAATGCCCTTTTGCCCTCATCCTTAGCTTTAGCCTCATCCTTAGGCTAACCTAGGAAACCAATGGCCAAGATTAGATCTAGGCCAACCAAGATGAAGGGTTGAGATTAAATCTTCCCTTTATCTTTGTTCCTAAGTTACTTTATGTTATTAAAGTCACTTTGTGACATAAGTGAAATAAAGTTACTTTGACTTTATAACATAAAGTAAAGTGGCGATGGTCAAACATTTCCCCCTTTGAGTTAGATACTCAATAACTCAAGGGGACCACTTTCCACAGTACCCAAATCTCAACATGCACATCATAGGAAGAGAAGGTGCCAGCAGGGAGTCTCATCTTGGAGTATACTAAGCACTCCATGTTTGAGCCAACATATCACCAATTTCTCCTCCCCTCTTTGACTTTGGTTGTTATGGCAGATAATTTGTCAGTCTCAATCTCACTTTCAGACATTCAATAGAGCCTAAAAGGGACGGATACCATGTATTTGAATTTGTACCTACAATTTTCTTTTCACTTAATTAGTTCATAGCTTTACTTCCTTAGATGAGGCATGGGGACTGTTCCCCTTGGTGCCTACACAGATAGAATGTTATAATGTACTTTTGCAGTGTCATTAGCCACTTTTGGCTATCAGTGGACGTTAATATAATCTTTCCCCGTCTTTTCTTACACCTCCCTCAGTGTGTAACCAATTGACGTTGACTAGCAAGTTTAATTATTAAATATTACATTTGATAACTTCTTTATGTATGAATGAATTGACATTTTCCATAAAATTTGCTTTAGAATACACAGATCATTATGTCTGATTTCCAAAAACAATAGGTCAGTGTAGTGCAGTATAGCCCTTTTTATGTATTTCCAAGCCGGAATATCACTCTGGTCTGATGATATGTATGCCATGTAGACAGAGAAGGATGGCCTCATAAATCACTTGAAGAGCCACCAAAAACAGGTGCTAGAAAGAGAATATGTTGATGGGTCAGCTGTTACGTCAGATATGAAATTAAGAGATGACAAGCAGGTACTTTCACTGTCAATTTTGGAGCCTGAAGCTGCATTTGTTTTTTTAAGATAGATGCATGTTTTGCTTTTAATGTAATGGCATTGCAATTTCTTACAAGAATTCATATTTGTTACTCATTTGAGGATCCACCCTATGATGAGAACCTATGTTGATCACTATGCAGTTTTTTT
>ML811293.1:70442-91663 GCA_009831015.1 Picea engelmannii
TGTCCAATGTTTCTGACTGAGAAGAGATTAGTTAGGGCATCATACATCTTCTTAGATGAGTCAAGATGAGAGATGTAGGGTATCAAGTGGTCTTTTACAAAGTTCACTATGATACTCATGGCATTGATGTCATTGTTCTTGAACTTCTCCATAACTGCGACGTTCTGAGGTTCCTTCTCTTTTCCTTCTTCAAACTGTGGTTCCACGATCTTTCCTTTCATGATATCCAACACTTTATTCTTGACAAGGATGAGATCAATCCTTGTCTTCCATGCTCTGAAGTTAGAAGCCCCTTCTAACTTGTTTTTTGACTTTATAGAGTAAGTCATGACTGCTTTGACTTGGTCAACCTTTGACTTTGACCAAAATCTCAAACTTGATGTCTTAACTTGCTGAGAGTACCAGGAGGTGCGCTAGGTTAGGGCGCACTAGGCTATCTAGAAATTAGGTCAATCTCTTCACTTAAGGTGCCTCAACAAGAGGGGTAGGGTTTCGTTGCTGCAACAAAAACTTTGACTGCAACTGCAACTGTAACTGAGCAAATCCTCCCAATCTATCTTCTAGCGGTTAGACTGTCCAAAGATAGTGGGGCCCCATAACCTGTTAGAAATAATATGTGTGCTCGTTTAACCATAGACAATATAGCAATATTGTAACCCAACCATTGGCCGAAGCCACCCCCGAGCACCTTAACCTTGACAGAGAGAATAATTCTGGAAGCAAACCCTAGATCCAATAGCCAATCAATGTAGCGTACCTCTTTCTAGAGCTAGCGCACAAGTCAGAAAGTCCAAACCATAACCAAGAGAAAGTCCAAGCCTAAAATTGAAAATACTAGTTGCAGTAGCTGCAGCTGTAACTACTCTCCAAACTTGCGAACTTACTAAAGTTCTGCAGTTACGAGCTGTGTCTTCCAAATGAGCTCTGGCGTTTTGTATTTATACTGCTCCTCCTTAGCTGTCTAGGCCGACTTCTCATTTTGGAGGCTAAAAACTCAATATTAAATATTTCCTTTAGCCGACTTGTCTTCTAGGGTTATGTCCAATGCTTTAGGGTTTCTTCTTGCTTCTTGGAATATTCTATTCTTGTCAGGGTTACACGTGGAGGTTTAATACCTCCCGCAACTACCATAATATCAACAAAGTCAACCTTTGACTTTGACCAAAAATTCAAACTTGACGTTTTTGCTGGCTGAGGATACCAGAGGGTACACTAGGCTAGGGCGTACTAAAATATCCATAAATTATGTCCAATGCTTCACTTAAGGTGCCCAAAGAGTTGGATTAGGGTTTGCTGCAACTGCAAAATCAGAAACCCTAGTTACAGCTGCAACTGCTGCTACAACAAGCTTGACAAAGAACTCCCGCTCTACCTTCTAGCAGTTAGATTGTTCTGAATATAGTGTGGGCCCATAACTTGTTAAAATATTCGATGTGCTCGTTTCACCATAAACAATATTGCAATATTGTCACCCAACCATAGGCACGTAGCCACCCCCGAGCATCATAACCTTTGACAGATAGAATGATTTCAGAAGCAACACTAGACCCAACAAATAACCAAGAGAGGGCACACCTTTCTCCAAAGATAGCGCACCAAGCAAAAAGTCCCAAACTACAGACCAAGAACAGTACTTCACTGCAACAGTTGCAGTTGCACTTCTTCCAAGACATCACCAAGAATACCACCAATATACTCCAAGACGTCACCAAGAATATCACAAAAAGATACTAGAGAATAGGGCACATATCGTAGGCTAGATAGTGCTAGAGAGAGAGACCAAGAATCACCCCAGAAGATGTACCTTCCAAAATTGTAGCTGCAGCTCCAAACTTGCGCTAGACTTGACTGAGAGAGTGAGTGAGTACAAATGAGCTCAAGCGCCCTCTATTTATAGTGGTTCTTGTCACTTGTCTGGGCCGATTTGTCCTTCTAGGAGATAATACTTTATTATTAATTCGTTTACTAAGCCGACTTTGTCTTCTAGAGTTTCTACACATCTGTTTAGGGTTTCTCTTGCTTCCAGAATATTCTATTCTAGCGAAAGGTTACACATGGAGGTTAATACCTCCCGCAACTACCATAATATCAACAACATACACCCTGGTGCTCTGCTCCAAACCCTGGAAGACCTGTAACCATCCTCCTCAACACTGGCAAAGCCCTGTAATGCAAGTGTCCCAATCTCTTGTGCCAAAGCTCACATAGACTATCACTGTCATGTACTAAGGCCTGGGCTAGTTGACTTGTCAACCTGTAAAGACTACCATCACAAACACCAATGACCCCTGCTGAGTCAATGCTCGATCCTCTTGGCCATGCAAGAACCTATCCAACTAAGAATGCCACTGTATACCCTTTATCCTCCATAACAGAGATAGAACGTAGGTTCTTCTTCAATCCCGACACATACAACACATCACTCATCTTGAGAGGCTTCCTGGACTCTAGTTGAAATGAAGCTACCCCAATTACCTTCACTGCATACTTGGCATTATCACCAAGCTCCACCTGCATTCCTAAGTTCTCCTATGACAAACGGGTGAGTGACTCTAGTGATCCTATCATATGACGAGAATCTCCAATATCCACCAACCAAGTCCCACTGTCGTAAACTATACCAAAAAGGGCAGAGACTAATAAGAACTCCCTCTGAAGCTTGTCTGCAACCTCATCCACCTTTGTTGATGATGCTTGCTGCTTCCCTTTCCCTTTCTTCCATGGTGGACATTGTGAAGCATAGTGGCCTTGCTTATGACAAGCAAAGCACTTGACCTTGCTAGGTCCTTTTTCTTCCAATGCTCTGGAGATGCCTCTCCTGCTGTGGAACCTTTTCTTTTTCCCTTCCTAGCATAGGCAACGAGGGCTTTATTCTCATCATCACTACCTCTTTGCTTGTTCCTAGATTCTATCCGAGCCTCCTCTTGGATGCAATCAATCCTCAGTCTGTCAAAAGGTGGCATCTTCTCTCATGCACAAATCCCCGACACAAATGGTTTCCAATACCTGGGAAAACCATTCAATGCCACATTCACCAACTCTGTGTCATCTACTGCCTCACCAATGGCTACAAGTTGATCACGAAT
This sequence comes from Picea engelmannii, assembly GCA_009831015.1. NCBI lineage: Eukaryota > Viridiplantae > Streptophyta > Pinopsida > Pinales > Pinaceae > Picea > Picea engelmannii. The sequence continues at coordinate 73,529 of ML811293.1, forward strand.
CTAAGTGATCCTCATGAGGTAGTTAGCATTTGTATCTAATTTGGACATCTCGACTGACCAAAGCTTATGCCTCAAAATCAACTTTCGATTTGTATTCTCGCTTTGGTATATGCCCACCAAAGCATCATACATCTCCTTGGCTCAGGAATCAAGTGATCCTTCACAAAATCCAACAACACCCGCTTGGCCTTCCCTTCCTTCTTATCAGCTGCCTGTTATCGCGCAATTTGTACTTGCCCAAAGCCAAAGGCAAGTGGATACTGAATTGGCATAACAAGGAGGATGACCTATCACTGTCACCTTAATAGGACACCTCTTTCTATTTAGGAGTAGTACCCCAGGGGAGACGTCCCCAGTGACCTGGGGTTTGAGAAGGCTAAGGTAAAAGTTGTAAGAAAGTCCCACCCCTCTCACAGATCACTTTGATCAAAAGTTCCAAGGTTTTAATGAGATGAAGCAAAATATAATTTAAGTGTACCTGCCCAAAACAAGACAACAAGTAGAAAAGAAATGATGTTTGCAAGTACCATATGATGTTAGCGCTTCATAAAACCATGAATTCTTAAAAGATAAACAAGCTGATGTAAAACTGAAACAATATAAATATTTATAACAGCAATGAATATTTAGCAACAACTACAGTAATTATGTCTCAATAATGCTTCAAAAATGACAAGAAACAATAGCCCTAAATTGACAAAATGATAATAGTTGTCAGAAGCAATTATGGCAATGTATAATCAGCTTTTAATCTTGCTTTTAGGATGAATTTGCTTCTGTTATAGATGGCTGTAGCAATCTTTTGCAACAACTGCAAATTAGTTAGTGAGTTAGTTTAATTTAGAGTTAGTAAGAGTTAGTAAAACTCTTAGGGAAGATGTTTTAAGAGTTGTTTGGTCAATCAATCACTTGCAAGGAGTGAACTTGTGCCTTTTAGGGTAATGGAGTCAAAGTTTGCAGCGACAATTCTTAGAGGAAAACAACAAATGATAATAGGTAATCTAAAGGGAYGGGTGAGATGATTGAGGTGTTAGTAACCTAAGGCCTCAATATCTAAACCCTAGAAGGAAAAAATGCTAGGAAGTAAGTAACCTTAGGCCCTAGCGATTTCCTTCTTCCTTAGATCAAACTTGAAATAAAATATATGAAGCTAATGAAGCAATGCTACTAGAGTGCTACAAAGGTAGGGCTCTAGTGTATTCTTCAAAAGAGATGTTTTCTAGCAAAAWCAAGTAGGTGGAAARTTATAAGGAAAAGGATRATAACATATGCTTCTCCCCTAGGGTTTCAAACTAGCAATCTCATAATCTTAGAAATGAACAAGCAAATTTACCATAAACATTCAAAAAATAAATGAAGAATTGCAAATTTACTTACTTCATCGAGAATAATCTAGCCACAAAATGAAGACTTTCCACCATGAAAATGCCAAAATACACCAAGAATAGCCTCTCCAAGAAGTTGCGCACCACTTAATTTCAACCAAATACCCTTAAAGAGGGCCGAATTTCAGACCTCACACTTGTGTGAGTGAAAGATGATGAAAAATATAAGAGATTTGTCTCTTATTTATACAATGATAATGACCTTTAATTACAATTTAGGTCAGAAAAGGCCGACATGGTCAAATTACATCAAAAATCCATTTTTTACATAAATTTAAAGAATTAAACCCTAAAATGTGTAGTATAGGTGACGTCATGCCCTCCTAGGGTGACGTTGGGCCTCATAGGTGGGACGTCAGGCTCCATGAGCAAAATGTTAGGCCTTCCAAGGCCTTCGGATGATGCCACACGTGCCACTTGACACACAATTGCCTCCATCATGTCCATCTGACGCTGGGTGATGTCTAGGGTCACAAGGGTGATGTCATGGGCTTCCCAAGGCCAACGTTCAGGGGGGAGAGCAAGATCCCCTTAGGTCCAGGCCTGCCAAAGTGTCTCTGGTGGAACATCCTTCCTTTTCTCCAGTGCAAGCCTCTAGTGTCTCTCTGCCCCTGGTTGAAGTCACAACATCCATCTGGTGGGCTTTTAGCCCCATGGAGGTCCGAACTAATCATCTCCCCATATGTACCTGTCCGTCGAGCATGGTCCTGTAACAACAACTAGTACGCCTTACATGGGCTCATAAGTCATAGGGATCATAGCAATGTCAATCATGTCTAATAATCAAATTACCCAAACATGTGCATCAAGATTCAAAACCCCCCTTTACCCAGACAAATGCTCAAAGATATTATGCAGTTTAAAAAGCCAGGTTTGGAGATGGTCTCAGGATGTCCTATTGGGCTAATCCTCCTCAAGTTTGGGGTGTTTCCCAGGTGAAGACCAATCTAGGTCATGTAGATGTATGAGATGGTGTAGGGAATGTTTGGGCAAGGGGTGCAGTGATAACAGAGAAATGTAGGTCTTACCTATGGGTGCCTCTGTAGAGGGCGAGTTGCACGTTGTCATGGATGCCATTGTTTCCTAGCCCATTCAATGCCTTTTATTCTTTGTCTTATTGCTTTTTCTTTTCAAGAGAATAGCTGGAGGACACTGTCCTGGCGTGGTGACCAGTGGTGACAACGTTACCCACATGTACTTCACGGAAATGAGAAGGTTGGCTCGTGATGAGACCCCCTTTCTCTTGGCTATGCCACCAAGAGCCACTACCCTGGTTTGGTGACGAGATGGATGGCAGTGTCATACCGCTACATGCCCATGGACCTAATAGGTCGACTCATGATGAGACCTCCTATCCATGAACTAGATCTTGAGTTTTATTTTATTTTACGGGTCCCCTTTTCTTGCTGAGAAGCCATTTATTGCTTTCTCGGGAATCCCTGGGCGAAGAATCTCAAGGTTTCATTTTGGCTTTTAATTTTTGCCAGCGACTTTTACCCTCTGGGCCTTTAGCCCCTTCTTCCCAGAAGGCAAGGTACAACCCTTACTAGCTTGGCAAACCCAATGCCCAAACCAAGGTAGGGGAAAGATGAGAGGGACAATGATGAAAAGTGGCAAGTCTGGAAGGAATGGACGATGATCTTTCATAGACCCACCCAGTGGCAACTCATCCCTAAGGGGACCAAATCACTAGGGCACTCTGTCATCCACCCCAGGTATGGACAAGTTAAAGAGCATAATTTCCAAGCAAACGTCATGAAACAAAAGAGAGTTCAGTGCACATATTCAAATGCTTCGAAAATCGGAGTGACACATACCATGATACCCAGACTCATTACCTCATGGAGCAAGACCCACTGCTACTTCAAAATCAGGCCGATGAGATGGATGCTGCTGCTGCTGATAGATAAGAGGCGCTGAAGAAAAGATGGGCCTGATAGGATAGGGGATAACACTGCCAATTCCTGTACATCGTTAGGATCTGGATTCACCATCTCAATGTTATCTTTGAGATCATTCTCTTCCAAGAGAAAAATAATCCTAGCTTTCCAGGCCCGAAAATTTGTGGCCCCCTCCAACCTGTCCTCAACTCTAAGAGTGCCCACCATTGTTTTCAGTAAGAACACAAATCTACGACAACAAATCTGTAGAAACTTGTGTCTCAAGAAGATGCTACTCTCTCTAGAGTCTATGCTTTGATACCATGTCAATTTTTAAGCTTTCAATGCATTCAATTTCAGATCTGAAAATTACTTCCAAGTGACCTCAAATGATAAACTAGGGCTGTTATCACTGAATAATTTTACACTGAAATTATGATAGAAAATTATAGCGGAAGCATAAAGATCAAAGAGAAATCATCCAGCACAAGAGACACAAATTTTTATCCAGTAAAATTTTCAGATTGAGGATCCCAAGGACAAAAACAATCCTCTGAAAAATTACAATCTCAGCAAAATTCCGGAAAATCTTCCAACTTACAAATTTGCTGTACCTTGCTGACTTCATAGCTGTACCTGGTTGACATCATGCTGTACAGTTGTGTCAGCCCTGCAGCTCGCACGTGCGGTTATTGTACTGCTGTTGTATGGTCCTCCTCACACGTGTGAATTGCGCTGTACAACCTGCCATTAATGCATTGCACGGTCTGCAATTAATGCACTGTACGACCTGCAATTTTCCACATGTGCGACCTCTCATCCTCTCTCTTACACGTGCGGCTCCTCCTCCTTGGTAGAAAAATGAAGAAGAAAAGAAAGACCAAAAATCCTATATCAGATTTGCCAAAGTAAATATCCTGCTTGCTAAAATTTGCCTCCTCAATCTCCTCAGCAAGAGTGCTCACTCACTCTTGCCAAACACATGATAACAAAATAAGGTGTGTGGTGCCTCCTCACATTGCCTCTCCTTTTATAGGAGTCTAAAAGTGAGTTTAGAAGCCCCTACTAAACTCAACATTAAATTAGAATTGTTTATTCTTCCAAGTGGGTGCAAAGCCCCAACAATAACAATTCCAAGTCCTAGCTCTATTCAAAAGGGGGTTTCACAAAATAAAAATGCAATGTGAGTGCCAACAAAGATTCCCACATTCCCGACACCAAGGCCAATGTAAGAATAGCTCCCTGATGCTACAAATCATCAACGGGAAGTTGACCACCAAGGTGAAAAAAGGCAACTAACACAATTTCCCAAGCCAGTGATCGATTATCCAACTTCAACCAACGATCCTCGTCCACATGTCTGATAAATTAAGCACAACACTTTGCATGTAAGGACTAACATGCCTCATGGTGATGATGGCTTACCATCTCCCATACACTGGCTTGCTTGGATGTGATGAGCCTTCGTTGACTTGTAGATGTAAAGGTGAATGAGGGGAGCTGCTGAGCTGCCATCTGTGGACATGTTGATCATCATCATGGTCGGGATCATGTTCTCCATTGCGGGCCACAAGACATGATCTCCTCTAGTTACCCCTAGGCATGGAGGGTAACAGGAACAATGGGAAGCCTTTCTACGATGATGTGGCAAATAGACAACCTTGTAAGGCACACCTCCGAACTTGTTCCATCCTTGAGCAAAAGGTGAGGGGTGAGGGATCTTGCAGCATGCTGGGTAAGGAGGTGCTGGTCTGTTTGGAAAGCTAAACCTTCCTTCAAGCACAAAGTATTGGGGTGGCTTATGCTCCATCAAGGTCTGGCTGTGAAGACTAGGCTTCGGATGGTTGTTACAGATTCTGCTTGCAAGCTTTGTGGTAGAGATAAAATGGTTGAGCATGTTTGCTGCAGATGCTCATCTGCCAAGACTTTTTGGGCATGGTTCAGGGTGAATTTAACTATTTTTTCACTGCCCTGTTTTCTTGGAAAGGCCTTCTACTTGGCGACACTTGGATGATTAGGGACAGCTGCAAAGTTTTATGGCACACAGTTTGGTTGTCAACTATTGGATTTCTAGGTGTAAGGCTACTTTTTATGAGGAACCATCTTCTCTTAACTTACGGGAATTGAGGCTTCTTAAGAAGGAATTGGCTTTGCGTGTAAATGCCAAATTAATTTTTTTCCTCAAAGATGTTGAATTCCTACCTACTGGGGCACATGTTCATATGTTGTATTCTTGGCTTTTTTTAGGAATGGAATTTACTTGTAATCTCGCTGTTCGATTCATGTAACTCTTTGTTCCATGATGTAACTCTTTTTCCCAGAAGTAATATATAATGCATTTCTTGAAAAAAATAAAAAATTATCTCCCATCATCCACAAATTCCTTTTTCTCCTTAATCTCTTTGATCAACAGTTTGCGTACTAATCTCTTACCATTCGCTGGCTACATTCTCCTTATGGTTGCATTCACCAAACATAAAGGCGTTTGAAGGTGAATTGATGAATTCCCCAAGTCCACCGAGGTTAATAGGATTTCATTAGTTAGGCCTTGTCATCTAGTGCATTTCTCAAAACCATGTCAGTGTGTGAGCACTGAATAAGTGTTGATACGTGTTAAAGCCTCAAGTCTTATGAACTCAAAATAAAAATGAAAATCCCTAAGACGGGCTATAACATTCGGTGCATAGCCATAACGGACCAATTCTATTGATCTTGAATGATTTAGTGAGATGGAGTAAAAGAGTTTGTATACAGTTTATGAGCTAAGGGAAATGGTCTACCAAACAAGAAATGCCAGGATGCTTTCCTAAGGAGAGGTTTTCTTGCTGGAATATTCATTTTTGCTTTTTCTTATTTGTGCATACTTGTTTTGGAGTGGTGTTGTCATTTAGTTAGAGGTTTCTGTTGGAATGTTATTGTGATATGGTTAGAAATTTCTGCTTAACTGTTGTCATATGAATAGAGATTTCTATGACTGTTTTTATGCAATTAGATATTTTGATTTGTATTTTTGCTGCTGGAATGCCACTCATGCTGCAAATAACATCATTTAATACTTGCATGTTGAGCAGTTGCAAAAATTTCCAGAAAATCTAGGAGTTGTGGAAGAAGCTTATCGGCTTCAGATTTTGGACTTGGAACAAAGTTTAAAAAATGTTAGCAATGAGAGGGACAAAGCAGTGCGTAACTTGGCTAGACTTAAGCAGCATCTTTTGGAGAAGGTATAAACTGGAACATACTCCTAAAGGTGCATTGAGGCTTTTGTATTTCTTAATTAAAGTATGTTTGAGCTGGAAATAAGTAGGACATGGGCTTTCTTTCTGTGCTTGTAAGTCTCCTGTAGTCACTGTGTCCACCATCTACCTGAGTAGAATGCACAGAATCTCTATTGCTAGCATAAACTATAAAGTGCTTCAGTAAAAGTACATACACTATTTGCTGCAAGTTTTTTACTGCAAAAGTTGTAATAATTGTATCTCAGATTCAATTGTAAGCCATTGTGACATTGCCTCTTAGAGATTGCAGGCAACAGAGATGAATCGGGAATGCTTGTGACTTTAATGTGATTTTTAAAATTTTAGCCATTAAATTTGTTATTCTAGGAAGTTGTGTATAAGTTGGTTTAATAAAATATGCCTTCCCTGTTATTTTGTTTTATTATCTATAAGACTATGACTTTGAGAAGCAACTGAAATGCTTAATGCACATACTCTCAGGAGCTAGAAGATTCAGAGAAAATGGATCAAGATAGTGCACGCATAACAGAACTTCAAGCACAACTAGATGCTAGAAATGACCGTGTCCTGCAATTGGAGAAATTTCTTGCACGTGCAATAGCAAATCAAGAAGAAATTAAGAAAAGCAACATTGATGAACTGCAAAAGGCAAATGAAGTGATTTCTGATCTAAGGCAAAAACTTGCAGGCTGTGTCAGTGTGCTTGAATCGAAAAATGTTGAGCTTCAGAATCTTCAGACTGTTCTTGGGCAATATTATGCTGAGAGTGAAGCAAAGGTTGACTTGCAATCTAATTTTCTGTGTTTACTGCAATTTATCAAGAATATTGACAGGTACTTAGGTAAGCATGGTGAGGTAACATTTGTATGACATACCTGGCAGGATCGTGTCTTTGGTGAGTTAGCTTCTGCAAGGGAAGAAATCATCAAACTTTCTGAAGGTTTAAAGGTAAGAAGTGCTTTAAAGTGAGTTCTATTTATCATCTGCGCAGATTGTCCTTTTCTTGTGAGAGTTGCTGAATATATGAGATACTGATATAATTGATCCACTGATGTAAGAAGCTGAATATTTTTTACTTAACATTTCTAGAAGGGTTAACATTCCTAGAATATTTATCATCTCATTTTGGTAGAAGGGTTAATCCCTGGGGATTTAGCTTCCCAGTGAAAATAAACATTTGTTGTTGTGGTTCGCTCAATTGCCAACCAGACGCCAACCAGATACATTGTTGTTCATTCCTAGATAGATACATTGGAATATTGCTTAAGTTCTTGTGTGAACATATAGATTTTTTCCTAATGTTTCATTAGCTCAGGATTGATATTCATGTTCAGCATGTTTCTGAAAGATGAAATTGGAGTGTGTCGAAAGGTATAGAATCTGTTACAAGTTTTAGCGCAGGTATTCTATGATTGTGCAGAGTCACATTTGCAAGAATTAATACAAGGAAGTGGTGATACAAAGATTATATTGCTTGGAGAGGATGGATTTTACAAATACCTGCAATTTAGAGTCTGAAGCAGAAAAATAATTTAAATAGCTCATAAGTGTAATAAAATATAATATATTATAAGAGAAATGAATAATGAATGATGCTTTTTTTACATTGAGGGGGTCCCTGGCTTAAATATAGCCCAAGGTGCCCTTTTACGAAGTGTCGTGACCTTTTTAGTCATGATTTATTATATTTATTTTTATTATTTTTAGTTTATTATTTATTTATTTATTATTTATTTTATATATAACATTGCCTTCCTCTTAAGAAATGCTTTGTCCTCAAAGCATGGGTAACGAAGGTTGTTGCTGACGAAAATTCTTTGTCTCCCAAGAGGCATCTTCTTCCGGTAGGTTCTTCCACTTGATGAGATATTCTTTAATTACTCGGGAGTGGAATTCCCTTTTTCTTGTGGTAATGATACCTTATGGTTCTAAAAAGATCTTCCTTTCATCATCTAACGTAGGGAGTGTTGTCTGTGATGTTTGGCATTTACCCAACACCCTCTTGAGACAAGATACATGGAAAACATTGTAAATGTGGCCTTTATCAGGTAGGTCCAAACCGTATGCTACTTGGTTGATCTTTTCGTTAATCTGATATGGTCCATAAAACTTTGGAGCCTATTTGTTCTTTCCTTGCTGTTTCAGAGATAGTTGTTTGTAAGGTTGGAGCTTCACAAATACCCAATCTCTAATCTCAAACTCTCTCTGTCCTATGTTGGTCGACTTGTTGCTTCATACAATTTCTTGCGATATTTAAGTTTTCCTTGAGTGTCTGAAAGACCTTTTGGTTTTCTTCGAATTGATCCCTTACTGCTGGAATTTTTGTTTCTTTTATAGTGATTTCCCTCCATTTAGGAGGCTCATAACCATAAAGAACTTGAAATGGAGTCATTTTAGTTGAAGTGTGATAAGTAGAGTTGTGCCACCACTTTGCAAGGTGTAACCATTGGAACCACTTATTCTGTTTACCTGTTACAAAATGACGAAGGTAAGCTTTCAAAAATTTATTGACGATTTCTGATTGACCGTTTGTTTGGTGATGGTAGGCTGAACTCATGTTGAGGGATGTTTCGATTTGTTTGAAGAATTCCTTCCAGAATTTCCCTTTAAATTTGGCATCTCTATCACTAACGATGATTTTTGGAAAACCATGTAATTTGTAAACATTTTTGCAGAATACTTGAGCAATTGGTTTAGTGGAATTTGATTTCTTTACTCCCTTGAAGTGTGCATACTTTGTGAGCCGGTCAACTACTACGGGGATTTTATCCTTTCCATTTGACATGGGTAACCCTTCAATGAAGTCCATCGATATTTCTTCCTACTTCTGGTTTGGAATGTGTAAGGGATGGAGCAACCATGGAGTCATAATATTTTCATTTTTGTTCCTTTGGCATTGATCACACTCTACTACATATTTTTGAATATCTTCACTCATCCCCTTCCAAAAAAATTACTGGCGTGCATTATAGTAACTTTTAAAAAAACCTACGTGTCCTACTGTTGGTGATTCATGGGACTCCTTAAGAAGCTTAGACTTAAATTTTGACGTTGGGCTTTGGTAAATTCTTTCTTTATACCAAAGGATGTCATTTTTCCATTCGAATTTGGAATTTTGAACGAGAGTATTGATTATAGCACACACTTCCAGATTCTTTGCATATTCACTTTGGATTTCATTCAACCATTCTAGAACTACAATTGATACTGCAAGCGACAACGACTCTTCCTCTTTTCGTGATAGACCATCGATTGATTGTCCTTACCCCTTTTATGTAGTATTTCCATATCAAAGGTGGCAATTTTTTTGATCCATTTTTGTTGTTCTGTAGAAATTGTTTTTTGTTGGAGACTATTATGATTTGAAGATGTTGTCGCCATTTGGCTAGGGTGTGCATAGCAACAAGCATTTCTTTGCCATATGTAAATTTTAAACATTCATTTTTATTGAGCTTCTTGCTTTCGAATGCTATAGGATGGCCATCCTTCATCAATATTGCTCCTATTCCGAAACCTGAAGCATCACATTCGATTACAAAAGGTTTTGAAAAATCTAGAGTTGCTAATACATGTGTGGTGGACATAATTCCCTTTAATACTTCAAAACATCTTTTTGCTTTATCATCCCATTGGAATGAATTCTTTTTTAAAAGGTTTGTTAGGGGGGCAATTATGTGAGCGTAATTTCGAATAAACCTTCGATAGTATCCTATCAACCCCAAAAATCCTCTTAACTTGAAAATGTTAATTGGTTTGGTCCAGTTTGTAATTGCCTTAATTTTATTGGGATCTACCTTCACTCCTTCCCTTGATATCACATGACCTAGATAATCTACTTCTTCTTTTCCAAAAGTACATTTTGACATCTTTGCATAAAATCGATTCTTGAGATGTTCACCCCATGGTTTACTGTATACAAGAATGTCATCAAAAAAGATTAACACAAACTTCCTTAGGTAAGGTTAGAACACTTCATTCTTGGTTTTGCTTGGAAGGTGGTTGGAGCGTTAGTTAACCCAAAAGGCGTGACCTTGAATTTGTAGTGCCCCTCATGAGTTTGAAAAATGGATTTTGCCACATCTTCTAACCATACTCGGATTTGGTAGTATCTTGATCTCAAGTCTAGTTTTGAGAAATACCTAGCTCCATGAAGTTCATCCAACATTTCATCTATGAAGGGAATAGGAAATTTTTTTTTCAACATTTCATTTATGAAGGATCCATCATTCTTTCGAGCAAGAACCATAGGAGCACCAAATGGGCTTCTACCTTTTGCAATAATACCACATCTCAATAGGTCTTGGATTATTCTCTCGATTTTTGTCTTTTGTTGATGTGGATACCGATAGGGCTTGATGTTGATCGTGTTTGACCCTAGTTTTATTTCAATTATGTGTTCGATCTCCCTTTCAGGCGATAGCTCCAAGGGCAGAGCTTGGATCACTTTTTTGTGTTTTTGAATTAATTTTTGAATCTCAGGCTGTTCGGTATGAACTAATTCAGAAGCCATTATTTCCATCTGGTGGCATTGTACCATATATGTCGATGCTCCTTTTTAGATTAGCTTCACCATCTAATGGGAGGATACAATTTGATTCTGGGGCAGTTGAAATCCATGTAACTTGTATCTTTCCCCTTGCCATCTAAACTTTATAAAGTGCTTTTGATGGTTAGCAAAATAGGTGCCTAATGTTTGTAGCCATTGAACTCCCAAGACTTCATCTACTCCTCCCAAGGGTATAGTGTAAAACTGAGATTCTAAGTTGTAGTTTTGAATCTGTACCTTGGATTTTCCACATCTATAGTTTGGTGGGGGGGGGGGTTCCGCCTTGAATAGACTTTATCGAATCTTTGCAATGACGATCTTTCAAACTTTTTCTCTGTAGCTTTTGCCTTACATATTGCTTCTTCCATTGTTGTAATATCATGTAGCTTTAGTTCATTCCGGAGGTGTGGTTTAAGTCCGGTGATATAAGATTGAATTAGGCGTTTTGTTGACAATCCAGGTACTCTTGTAGCTAGTGCTTCCCATTCACATGTAAAATCTTCCACGCTTCCCTTTTGTTTAAGTTTGGTGAGTTCTGTGAAAAAATATTCTTCTTTGATACCGTGGAATCGTTTAAAGAGTTCATCTTTCAATTTATACCAATTTATTGAAGATCCATTTTTTTTCCACCACCTGTACCAGTTATATGCGTCTCCCTCTAGTTGCAAGCCAAGATCCAGATAAGGTGGGGAAATGGCAGGTACAAACAAATAAATATATTTTGTAATTTAAAAAAATAAAACTTATGTATAAATTTTAAAAATATGTAATTTATATTTACATTTGTAATATATAATATTGATATTAGGGCTTGATGGGTTAGTTCAAGTGGTTGAGTGATATGATTTGCAAGTGGGATAAAATCCTCGGGTTGGTTTCCTTTGTGACATGTTGATAGTCTAAAGTCTACATCGAAGATTTATCTTGATTACCTTATCAACAATAATAAAGTTTACGGGCTTCGTGTGCATGAATTACATGGAAAAATATATAATACTTATATTTAATAATTAAAATATAATACTTAAAAATAATAAGTAATATAATGCATTAATTATTTTATGAAAGTGGAATTGTAAACTTATAATATAAAAATAATAATTAAATTTTAAATAATAATAATGTAATACATTTATTACTTCGTATAAATTAAATAATAAACTATAATATATAAAAGTTTCATATATGTTAAAATATATAAACTTTAAAACATATCAAGGACATAGTTTAGCGACAGGGAGGACATGGCTTAGACACAGGTTGGAACAACACTAAGACAAGAGAACAGATAGTGGCATATGGCACTAGGAGGACTCCACAATAGCAGGAAGACTATGTGGTTCAACATGAAACCGCTTAAATAAGAGGCAAAGGCAATTTACTTCATTTTTGGACTAAGCGCGTGACACATTGTTGGCTTCTAGCAAGTAGTCGTCGAATGATAGTGAGGGTCTAGGGTGTTGCTAGTGAGCATTGAGAAGATTATATGGTTGCGTAGGACAATGGTCAACAAGCCCACGGAGAAGGAGTGTTGCCCACGAAGAAGGATACATTTCATTTGTAAGAGATCCGTTTCAAAGTGGATCTTGGGCGGATCATGGCAAATCTGGATCTGAATCCATATATGATCTAGGGATCTACAGATCCATCCCCCAAGGCGGACAGATCCAATAACACAACCTTTATTGCTAGGCTTGTGGGTGCAGGTGTGGGTATGGGTTTGGAAACTTAGGGTTTGTCTGGTTCAGGCATGCATGGCACACTCTTAGCCATATATATTTTACTGTTTAAGTATATATTATTATAATATTAAAAATGTAAAGCATATATTATTTTAGATTATAAACTATAAATATTATATGTATATCTATGTTACTCCAATTTTGAGATGAAGGATAAGAGTTGGGGGAAGGATAGTCCCCAAATATCAAGGGATGTGTTACAGTTCGAAATCAACAAAGAGTAATCACATAAGAAAGAGACACCAACTTATCTAAGAATATTGGCCGCAATTAATGCTGAAGTAGGCTGACCCAGACCTGGAAGAAAAGTGCTAAACCAAAGGAGCCAGTTGATCAACATCATAAAGGTTAACTGAACAATATCATCACCAAAATGGGGATTGTTACAACAAAATCTAGCACCCACAAAAGTGTAAAGTCCCATTGTCTCCTTAATAGCTCTTCCTCTCTCATTTGGTTGGTTCTTCTCCAACTCAAGGGGGGTTTCCCTAAGGATAGGATTGCTAAGTCCACGGAGTGGAGGCACAAGGTGATTATTGAAGAGTAAGCCAAAGAAAAACGAATGGTTGTGGTATGGATGGAGAAGTAAATTGTGTGAGAACAAAAGATGAAGGTAGAAAATCCCAAAACCAAGTGCCAAATCAAACCTTGGGAAAAATGGAGTCAAGGAAGTATGGATCAAAGAGGGCGAATGCATGAGAATGTAAGGCAAGAAGGGATGCTATGCATGCCACAAATTGGCCTTAATTTGCCGAAATTATCACAGAAAAGAAAGCCTTTGAAAGCTAGGGCTGCCATTCTAAAATATTGCTATGAAGGTGATGCCATATCATGCTAGCAACAACTAGGTCTGTTAGGTGTAAGGATCACATGACAACAACAAAAGTAAGAGGGATTATATCCTCACTTTACATTATCCAAATGAAACATGGTTCATTACAAGGCCTTCATAACAATTTACAAGTGTTTCCTACAACAATAAACAACATATGAAAATATAACAAAGGTACCAACTTAACGAGAACTCTTTAGAGTTGAAAACTTATCTTTTTAGAGGTCACATTTAGTGGCTATTTTTACCCATGTTTCAAAAAATGGTGCCACGGGCAACACTTGTTTTCTTTCAGAGCTAAAATTACAAAATAATGCAATCTTTATTTGTAAAGTTGCAAACAAAAAGCCTAAAATTGACCCCTGGAAAAAAAGTGGTGCTCACAACATTGCCGCCTTTTTTCTTTCGGGGTTAAAATTACAACTTGGTTGGAGTTGTGGTCTGAACAACTTGTACCGTTTGGAACAAAAATCTTAAAATCGACTCTCGAAACTACAAATGCTGATAGTAGTAGCACTCGATTTTCTTTGAGGTTAGCATTATAACTTGTTTGAAACTGTGGCCTTGACGACTAGTATTGATGTGAACTGAAACCATGAAATCAATCTCCGAATCGAAATGTGGTGCTACAAGTAGTACATTTTTTCGCGCTTAAAATTCCAAAGTTTTTGAGATCATTGCTTAAAAAACCAACACCATTACAAATAAAATCATAAAAAGGAAAAAAATTACTTAATTAATAAAAAGAAAAAACCTAAAACTAGAGACAAAACATGTTTTTTTTAAATAAACTATATATAAATGAGCATTTAAATTGAAAAACTATAACAATTTAAAGAAACTAAAATAAAAATTATAATCATAAACCCTTAAAAACACCTAAATTTAAACAAAAAAACTTGAAAAAAACAAATTTAAAATGAGTTAAAATAAAAATGTAAAAATTGGAAAAACACACACACACACAAACCAAAAAACATAAAAATAAAAATATTCAATATATATAAATTAAAAAAATATTCTAAATATTTAAATTTTTGAAAAAACATAATTAAAAAAAGAAAAATTAAAAAATATAAGAAAATTAAAACAAACTAAAAAATATAAAACAAACTAAAAAATATAAAACATCATTGAAAAAATAACAAACAAAAAATTTAAAACAAATTAAAATATATTAAAAAACTAAAACTATAATAATTAAAATTAAAAAAAAATTAGAAAATAAGTTTATGTTGTTTATGTTTATGGTTTTATTTTTTATATTTTTAATTTCTATTATGTTTTTTAAAATTTGGTGTTTATTTCAATTAATTTTAATTATTTAATTTAGTTTTAAAATTTTTCTTTTTCTTTTTTTAATTTTTTAGTGTTATTTTTGTGATTTTCTCCTTTAAGAAAATTCTAATATGTATTTTTTTTTCAAATTATATATATTGAAAAAGACATGTTTTTCCTCTTTTGGGTTTTATTTTCTTTGTCACAATATTTATTTATTTTATGATTTTATTTGTAATAGTGTTGATTTTTGTAGACCATGGTTTCAAAAACGTTGTAATTTTAAGCCCGAAACAAAATATGAACGTGCTATTTGTAGCACTGCATTTGGATTTGGAGGATGGTTTTGAGGTTTCGATTCACAATGTTACTAGTTGTCAAGGCCATAGTTTCAAACGAGTGGTAATGTTAACCCTAAGAAAAAGAGGTTGTTACCGCTAACACCAGTATTTGTTTTGGAGGTCAATTTTAAGGTTTTTGCTAAGAATGACATTGATTGTCAAGACCACTATTTCAAACAAGTTGTAATTTTAACCTCGAAAAAAAGATAAGTGATGTTGTGAGCAACACTTTTTGATTCGGGGGTCGATTTAAAGTTTTTTATTTATAATTTTACAAAGATTTAA
The DNA here is from genome assembly GCA_009831015.1 of Picea engelmannii. Taxonomy (NCBI): domain Eukaryota; kingdom Viridiplantae; phylum Streptophyta; class Pinopsida; order Pinales; family Pinaceae; genus Picea; species Picea engelmannii. The sequence goes on from ML811293.1 coordinate 89,054, forward strand.
AGCCATGGTGAAAAATTGTTGTAATTCTAACTTATAAGAAAAAGGGGTGCGAATAGTAGCACCACTTTTTGATTTGTGGGTTGATTTTGGTGTTTGGACACAAAAATATGGGTTTCGAGGGCTAGAGTTCTTGTTCTGAGGTCATAGTTTTCGTGAAGCCGATAACTATGTTATATGTAAGCATGAAGCCTCACATACAAAATATGCGATACCTCCAATCTTCCATAAAGCTCCAAGTATAAGATATACAAATGTTGTCCAAGGGGAGAGCTTCCCAATCCCCAAAGTCTTAACAACCATTACAATGAAGAGAATGCTCCTCTCTATAGAGAGAGTATTTTCTCTCATACAATTAAAAATATTTTCTTGCAACTAACTCCATGACAAGTCAAATAAATAATATAAAAATGGAGTTGTTAGATCCCTCCTCAATCCATGGTTGACCATGTGTTAACCCTTGGATTTTCTCACTTGGAGATCCAGTGGGTTAAGAGCTAGCATCTCATATTTGGCTGGCATTCAGATAGTTGGCCCAGATTGAGCATGTTTGTGAGCCAATGGTTGGTTCCCATCATAGATAGGTACAAGATCTGTGTAGTTGTGGTTTTTCGTTTCAAAGATAGAGTTAGCACAACTTTCCATGGATTTGAGAGAGATTGTTATTTTTAGCAGGGTTCCTACTTTTTAGGAGATAGTTTCCAGAGACTCGCATGTCATATTTGAGCTTACAGTATTGGTCCTTGCATGATTATGAGCTTGATGACACTTTTTCTAGGTATCACGCATGCACTTTCTATTTTTAGAAGGTTGAGTTCTAGGGTTCAGATCATGATTCTGAGTTTACAGTATTGATCCTAGAGACATTTTGAGTCCAATGAGTCCTTTTCAGGATGACATATGAGTATTTTCTATTTTCAGCAGGTGTAGATCGGGGTTAGATGGTGATTTTGATTAGATTTTCGTGTTCCTTACATAAAATCAAATTTTATGTGCATACTTTCATTGACTTTCGTGGACTCTCTATTTATAGCCATCTCTGGTTTTAGACATGCGACATTTGGAAATGGTCTCCTAGTCATCTCAGACATATTTGGCATTTTCCTATTTTTTAGGGCTGGACTACTATTTTTAGCAGTTACTATTTATAGCAGGGGTGGTCACCTTCCAAGGTGACAAGTACGAAGGTCTGACATGTGGTATATATGACATTTTTCAGCTTGCTCAAGGGATCAAATTGCTAGTTTTCATGAACAATAGAAGCATTCATGTGTTAGAGGAAGAGTGTACGATCACTTGTTGATTCATGGTGGAAGTTGAACTTTGACATTTGTTTTTATTTTTGTTTCGAGGATGAAGCATGTCAAGGGGGATGACTTGTGGCATACCTAAAAGCAATTTTGTAGGAGATGTACCATAAGATGCTACTATTATGAGAGGAGGGAATTGGCATTACATAAGTGCTGAAAAAAATTGAAGAGCGTGCCCTACCACTAATAAGCCATCTTTCTAGCGATCAAGACCTTGAAATTTTTTGAGAACCATGTGTATATTAAATATATATTAGTTGTTGATGTTTTTGGTAGTAGCGAGAGGTATTCACCTCCGGGACAACTTTTCTTAGAGATGAAGATGCCAAGAAGTTAGAGGAAAACCATTGAATAGATCATAGAAGCCTCGAAAGAAATTAGGTGATCCCAGAAGAGAAGTCGGCCCCATATAAAAAGAATAAAAAAGAAATATAATGCTCTAGAAGAGAAGTCGACCCCACAGAAAAAGAATAAAGAAGAAATATATTTTCCAGAAGACAAGTCGTCCCTACTGGAAAAGACATCTGCCCAGTCCAATATAAATAAAGGTGATGTCTTCCTCATTTGATTCACTCACACACTCATAGCGCAAGTCTAATGGAGAGCTGCAGTAATAGTTGTAGTTTAGAAGGAAGAAGGGCGATGGTTGGCTGGTTTATCTCATTTGTCTTGGTGATGCGCTAGTGGAGGAAAATTATGTTGATGATTGCAGCTACGTGAGACATTCTCCAGACACAAACCTGAGAGAGAGCCCCTAAGAGGGGTGTGTGGTTCCTATCTGAGACAGAGTTGGAACATAGAGATGGCCTCCTCCTTATAGAGAGTTGAGAAGAACTCCAAATGATTCTCCTGTGTAATGCAGTGAAAAAGGAGATTTGCAGAGTTGGACGTGCCTGTCGCTGAGCACAAGGTGAACGTGTGAAATCCCAAAGTGCTGGGTGCATCGTCATGAGAACATAAATGAAGATGATGTATTAGCCTCTGAGTAGAAGAGTCGATGAGAAATTCTAGATGACTCTCCTGTGTAATGCAGTGGGAAAGAAGATCTGTTGAGTGGACGTGCTTGTGGACGAGCACAGGTGAACGTGATCCTAGTGGCTGAACACTAGTGAAGAAGTGGTTCTTTTGTGTAATGCAGTGAGCCAGAGATATGGACATCCCCATGGATGTGCCCCTAGTGGATGAGCACTAGTGTGTGTATACGATCCCTTGCTATATTGTTCAAGAGTCAGACCTGCCTGTAACCCTAATTGTAATGTAAAGGGTACAAGTCGGCCCCACCTTAATGTGATTAATAATTAAT
>ML811293.1:91763-105703 GCA_009831015.1 Picea engelmannii
AAGACCACTTACTAGGGCACAATGTCAACCACCAAGGTGAAACAGGGCAAAAGGCATAATGTCCAAGCATATGTCATGAAATCTAAAGCAGTCTAAGATACAACATACTCAAATGCCCCAAATATTGAAATGAAACCCACCATGATACCTGACTTGTACCTCATGGAGCAAGGCCCATTGCCTTTCGGAAGCCAGCGGGTGTGGTGGATGCCATCCTGAAAATCATGACCTGTGTGGTGGTGAGAAGGGTATCCATTTGTGAAAAAAGATACTACTAGTCATGTAGTTTCTCGACACTCCATATCTGCAACCTGAGGGCCTCGAGACATGATCTCCTTAGTTATCCCACAAAATCGGGATAACAAACTGTAGTAGCAGCTACAGTTCAGAAGGAAGAAGGGCGCAGGTTGGTTGGTTTAATTCCTTTGTCTTGGTGATGCGCTAGTGGAGGCAAATTACTGTAGCGCTCTAGCTAGTCTTGATGCAGCTGTATTGTTGTGTTATATCTTATGGAGATAACTATTCTTCTTTGTTGGTTTGATCTAGTGGATAGAGCCAGTTCTTGGTTATATTGTGTTGGCAAGGATATTCTCTGTAAGAAAAGTTTGCTGGGTTTTTCTCCCTTGTGAAGAAGGGTTTCCTAGGAAAAATCTTTGTGTCTTCTTGTGTTTTTTTACTTGCTTCTTTATGTTTCAGTATATGCGTATTGAATGTGAAAAGAAGATTAAATTGCTATGGTAAATCTAATGTTAACGAAACTAATGAAAATCTAACATTAGTACCTAGTAGCTTTTATATATATATATATATATATATATATAACTTTCTAAGAGCTAATTGATTAATATATTAATAGGCACTTGTTGATCACTTCTCATTGCAAGAAAAGGATCAACATCGAGGGGGAATCCTTGGGGGAATCAAAGAGCACCCTCCTTAATTTTTACAGAGCTGGTACTCGTCTTTGTCAAATAACAGTGCTTCGTTATTTAATTTACTGAATAGGATGGGACAAGGTTATGCAACAAAACTATAGGTTCTTAAGACAACCAACTATTATTTTAAGCACCATGTTCCCTGAGAAAGGACCAAGTAGTTTCAATCATTGACAAAATGTGAAGAAAAGTAGCAAGATTTTATGATAAGTAGAGCTTCTCAAGACATTGATATTTTGCATCCTTTCACACAATATAAGCAATAGAAAATGACTATGACTTTGCAAGAGAAAAGTAAACAAAAAAATATGGGCTAGGTCATTCATAGAACTTTGAAGTTCTATTGCATTATCAATCAAATAAGTTTGAATGGATCATTTACTCAAAATTCCACTTGCCAACAATGAAGATAGAATTATAAATTTGAAATGAAGCTTGAATAATTATCGATGGCGCTAAATTAAATAGTGACTTCCCAATGTGAATTGTTCAACATTGTCAAGAACAATAAGACTTGAAGGCCTCAACAAAATTTCTATGACTAATACTTAGACGAAAATTAAAAGCATTTTCTCTTGAGAGATGGTATGGGGCTCCCGCAAACCTAGAATATTAGGGAAATCTTGGAGGTAGAAGAGGAGAAAAATTGGTCAATCCCTGATTTTCACTGTGTAAATACGTAAATCAAATGGTAAAGATAGCCCCAAGGGTTAGCTCAATTGGTCTTGATGCCATACGTGCATACTCTCCCTCAAAGTCAGGGAGGTCACAGGTTCGACTCTCATGCTCCTTGGGGCTATGAATTACCTCTCTTACCATCGATGGATCATGGGGAAGTATTCGATGGGCTTTCCATGAAGCTTTCTTTGGAAAAAATCGAATGTTAAAGATGCAACCAACTAGAGGAAATAGAAGGAGGGGAAAGTCACATATGGTTCTTACTTACTGATCTGTACCGTGGATATTCCACTAGAACAGTTCGCCACAACATAAATTACAATACTATGAAATCTTATATTATGCAGTTTATTATGTTAGATCTCATATTTATTATTACTAGCGTAGTGCTCAAAATTATGGAAATAACTACACCGAAATGAAAGAACAAGCAAATGAACTCACCATCCACAAAATGAACACAAGATGTAACTTGGGAAACCCGATACGGGAGAAAACCCAACTAGAAAGTGAGGCCTATGCTTTGCTCTCTTTTTCTTAGTTATGAAACACGAGTACAAAGAAAGGGGCACTCACTATGGAATTGCCATGGACACTATGGCCTAAATAGTTGCTAGATAATCTTTTAGTTGCTTTGCTCAACTATGGAACAATAACAATACCAAAAGAGTGACCCCTTCTCTTCCTAGCAACTCAGTGTTTAACATAGCTTCATAGCTATTTAGGGCTAGGGTTAGGGATTTTTCATGCCTTAACCCTCAAGTAGTGTTAGGGTTTTTGACCCTCGAGAATATTCTTGAAACTCCACACATGATTAGCCCCACATGTGTGAGTAATGGGGCTGATGTGGCATCCACTCGGTATCGTGGTGGTCAACAGTGTTGGTCAACTTATAGGAGGCATAACCTCTACATAGTAAGTTCGATTGAAGTGATTTTTGCACCATTGGAAAGACTACAATGGGTAGAACAACATCAAGAGGGAAATAGCTAAGCTTGTAAAGTTTTGAACCTAAAAAGTGCCATTTGATTCCTCAAACAAGATCTAGAAGTTTCTTGACTCCAAATCACTAAATTGGGACCTGCCCCTGAAATGGGCCTTGCCAGCCAATTCTTCTAATTTTTCCACCTATAAAGTACCAAGATAGATGAAAAATTATATAATGATCCATTTCGGATCACTTACAAAATTAAAAGGAGGTAGATTATTGTCATTTGAACCCTTCTCTTGTTGAAGAATGCAATTTACATAATTTCTTCCAATTTTGGTACATGCGCTTCATTAGACCTAACTATCTCAACTGTTTCATGTTCAAGTGATCTTGGAGATTGCCTCTATAGCTTGGTTCCCCATACTTTGATGTAGTCATGGAGAGGGCCCATAGTAATTTCTTCCTTTACCCTAAGTGAAAACATTTCATTTTCAATGTTATTTAAGTTGACACATTGCTCCCTAGTAATAGAATTATGCTTCACATTATCGATGACAAAGTGAGTGAGCCATTTATGTATCTCAGCTTCAAGGAAAGTTGCGAGGCTATCAAAGTTTGCACCTAGGGTGATATTAGTTGCCTTCAACTTTGCTTTGAACTCTTCCTTGGTAGAAATTTTACTACCCTGTGTACGGGAAGGCCCCTCTAATCCTTTTATGGAATCAATTGTAGATTTTCGGAGGTCCTATGAGGCTGCCATCTAAGGGCTGTTCTTGACCTTAGTATGGCTCTAAGTTTCAACTGTGTGGCTGTCTTTTCTTGCTGTTTTTAGGATAGCAAACAGTCACCAAACTTTCTACTCAATATTTGATGGTTAAGTGCTCTTTTAAGGTGCCCTTGCAAGTGTTTTCTTTACTCAATGTTAACACATGAAATATACATTAAAACACATAACACTACCTCTAGATCTTGAACTTTAAAATGCTCATCTACACTTCTAAGCATGCATAAATTTGACACATAGATTTTTGGTCAACATGACCCTGGAAAAAACCCCCCCATGGGGAAAACCAGTTTGGAGCAAATATATATAGAAGGCCTCAAAGCAAAATGTACAACACAGGAAGCATATACAAGTGAACCTGGTACAATAGCAACCACTCTCGTATGCCTTGGAGTTCCTCGAAGACTTTCCCACAAGCCTTGTGAAGTAAGGTGCCCCTTGCCTTGGTGAGCCTTTCTTCCTCTTGCTTGCTTTGTCTTTATCTTGATCCTTTGCTTTGCCTTTGCTCTTGCTTGCCTTTGAACTCTAGCTTGCCTTTGCCTTTGCCTTTGTAGTAGTCTTCTCCTCTCAAGAAAACCTCTCACATGAAGATGGTGCGCCCCTCTCCTCAAGTGCACCCCCTCCTCACACAAAACTCATATGTAGCTCCCTCTCCTTCACCCTTGCGCCCTCTACTCCCTAGAGTGCGCCTAAGCTAGTGAAGTGAAAATCTCCATGAAGTAGGAGTCTCCCATAAGATAGAAGGATGCTCCCTCTCTCAAGAATGCGCCCTCCTCCTCTCAAATGTGCCCCTACTCAAGCAATAACTCAACACAAGGATGAATCCTTCCTTGCTATGCGCCCTCCATCTCCTATCAAGAAATCCTCTCCTCAACAAGATGAAACCAACCACAAGGAGCGCCCTCCACCTCTAGATGTGCCTCTTCTCCTCAAGATGCGCGCCTCCTCTAGTAAATGCGCCCCTCTCCATGTAGTATGCACCCTCACAAGGATGGTAGCTAAACCTCCATGGATAACCTCTCCATGCAAGCTCAACCCAAGCAATGCTTCCTCCTCAAACCCTCATACAAGTGCACCCTCCTCTCCTTGAGAAATGTGCCCTAGCTCTCCTCCTTTTCTCCTCTTCTCACAAGTGAAGAATGAATCTCATAAATGCACTATACCCTCCTTTAGCCTCCTTTGGCCAAGCCCTAAAAGATCAATGGCCTAGATCCAATCTAGCAAAGTCTAATCAATGGGTGAGATCTAATCCAAAAATCTCACTAAGGAAACCCACTTTCCTTAGTTGCTTTATGTCTATTAATTCACCCACTTTGTGAATTAGTTGTCACTTTATGATTTAAGTGACATATTTCACTTTTGACTTAAATCTCCCAAGTCAAAGTGAAATTAGAATCATAAAGTAAAGTACAAGGGTAATAGTCTCCCCCTTTGTGTTTAGAGACTCATAAACACATGGGGACCACTTTCCAAGGTACCCAAATCTCAACATCAATAGTTTTAAAGAACACCCGACTTCTCCTCTCCTCTAGTACGTTGCACGTTACAATCAATTGTTGTAGTATATCTATTTTGTTTTCCAATCCTCCTCTGATATGTTCCAGCCTATTGTTTGAGGGAAGGTTCTCCTTCTATCTTTTATGCTCATTCATGTCAACAAGTTTCTTGATAAATGTATCTACGCACTTTTCATTAAAACTCATATCCTTCTAGAGTTAAGCTTTGAACTTTAATTGCAAAAGACCCACAAAATATTATTCTAATTAGCGTCTTTTTGAACTTTATGACTCCCTTTATATGCCTTAACTCTTCTCTTAATGTCTATATTTTGGTTTCCTTTTGTGACCTTTCACTTAAAAGTACTTTTAAGAACTTATGTAATATATAAAAAGGTCACCTTGTAAAGCAAAACTTGATATCCTTCAAATTATTAATGGAATATACAATACCTTTATACTAAGTCGAACTCCAAGAGTGATTAATATGGTTTCACTATTATTCATGCCAAACTTTCATTATTTTTCTTGGAAATTTGACTTGATTTAGCAGATATGGTGGCGACCTAATGGCAGCTAGTATGGGGTTTTGTCTTTGATTGCTATGATGGCCAGATAAGGATGATGGCGATTCTCCTTGTCTTCTCTTCGCGATTGATGTGTTTAACAATGGTGAAAATTCTTTTCCCTTCTAACTAGTAAGTTGCATACAACAGACATGATTGTTGTGGATGGTTATAATATTCAATGGGCATTTGATGATATTTGTAAATAGTGGATTGGGACAGATGACGGCCTACAATGGCCGCAAAACCCTAGTTTAATCAGATAATAACCGTTTTTCCCACGTTGAACTATAGTAACACTATTGGCGAATGAGGGACTGTAGATGTAATACTTTTTCGTTGACTTATAGAACAAAGGATATTCTCTGTGATTTTCTTTCCCTTCCAGGTGTTAAGGTTTAAGCTATTATTAGGTTTCTTTTCAATTTACTAGATAACCATAGCATAGATAGGATCACTGAGAGAAACACAATCACAAGATACACAACATTTATCCTGGGAAACCCTCATGGGGGAGAAAACCCAGCAAAAACTTCTTTAATATAGATAGCCAATACAATGCCAAGACAATAAACCAAAACACTAGAGAATATCCAACACTGATCATTGCGCCTCTCTCTTCCTTCTTCTCCCAACTGCAGCTACCAAACTTGTGCACTGGATGAGCGAATGAGTGAGTGAGATAATGAAGCGCTGGCTTCCTTTATTTATACTGGCTGGCAGGTGCTGGAAAGGTGTCTCTTCAGTGGGCATGGCTGACTTGTCTTCTTAGTGGTTAAAACCACTTTAATTAGCCTGGGGGCCGACTTCTCAATTTGCACAATATATTTAGGGTTTGACCAATCCACAAAAGGGTATTTGGTCAATTACAATGCCTGACATGATCAATCCACAAAAGGGGATTGATCAAATGAATAATAACTTAATAATAAGTAGAATACTCTTTGCAGTTACAATATTTCAACACCAGGCAATTGTTTTCAGTTGTAACCTGATCTGCGGCGGAATTTCTATATGGATATTGGTAGCTATAGTTCTTCACTAAACAGATTTTCTTGATATGTGTAACTTGATGTAGGGATTTATCTTTGCATATTTAACGTTTAGTAGCGGAATGTCTCTGTGATTTTTTCCTTCTTTTAATGTTGCTTCTGTGATTGTTGGTAGCGAAATATAATTGAAACGGCCAAAGGCCGGTTTATGGTCAAAGACTGAGGTCAGAGAAACTCTGATAAATGTGTGGCTAAAAGCCAGGTTAGACAAGGTCTGAAATAGATGTGGCCAAAGTCCGGTTCAGAATGTGGCTCTGATGCCAAATGAAATGAACAAAGTTAATATATGGAGGGATATCCAACATAATAAGGACAAATAATTAAAATCCATACAGAACAGATAATATATAAAATGAATAAGATATAAATGAATTGAATGAATGATTTGCAATGACCTATATGATGGTATATATGCACATTGATGGGTCACGAGATGAAAGGTTGTGATGAAGTGTTATGACCCTTAGAGGCATATTATTATTATTATTTAATATATATTTATATATTTCATGTTAATTACATTATATTACACATTCTCTCTTTTTTCTTATTTCTGATGGGTGTTTAGTTTAGTTGCTTTCTGATGTTTCTTTAGTCTAGACTCTAAATCTTTCTACCATTTAATGGTTGGGTGCTTAAAATAGCGTTTATGTGGGCTACTAATCTTTTCCAATTCTTATGTATGTCATGGCAAGGCTTGCAGATTCTAAATATAAACTAATATCATTATATGCAGGCTGCGAACCATGGAATCGAGTTGAAGAATAAAGAAAAAGAAGAAATCTTAGATAAGCTGGCATTAGCAGAAAGGAGATTATCAGAGAGCCAACAGAGGGCTGGAAAATTAGAAGAGGAGATTTTGAGGTTACGACGTGCATTAGAGCAGAGCATGACACGTTTGAACAGGATGTCGTTAGATTCAGACTATCTTGTTGATAGGTCAGATATTTTGTTCAATAATTTTTTGCTTATATTCAAAGTTCAACTATTAGATTGTAACTGTCTGTTTCTATTGATGATGTATCATGTTATAGTCTACTTTTTTTGACTTGGTATATAATTATTTTTCATTGAGCATATCTATTGGTCTATTTTGTGTGTTCAGTTTTTATTGCTGCATCTAAACACAGAAATGTCCTGGCTGAAAATTAATACTTGACTTTAAAAGGTTTAACTCAAGTCCCATTTTTCCATTAACTACTACTATGAGCTTGTTAACATTTTTCCCAGATAAAATTATCAACATTCACTCTACTCAATAGCTGTATCAAATAGTTAGCACGATCACCTGTTTGAAAAGAGCATTGGTATCTTTTGTGTATTATGTATACCCAAATGTAATCTATGCGAAGTAGTCATTTCCTGTGAAAATGCAGTCTCTGCAAAGTTAATCTCTTAATTCTTTCAACCTTCTTTAATGGCAGTAGTATACTGATAAATAATCCTTTTCATGATTATTGTTGGTTGTAAGTGAATTAGGACTCCTTTTTCCCATTCATTTACTTTGTAGTAGTTTGCATCAAAGTCATATGACTTGCACTTGGTGATGGCTTGGCAAACACAAATAAAAGAGTTAACTTGTTGATGGATCACAACTTGGCAATAACTCAGAATATTAAAAATGGCCGTCGTCTAAACGTTCTACACAATGACTCTTCTCCGACGATTTTTTCCTGGGATATTTGCCTGAAATCCGGCAAGAAATTGTTAGATCCGCAGATTTGAGTGATTATTTCTGTATAATCAGAGTGCCCCAGGGTTTTTTCAGTATGCTGAATCCATTTCTGCATTCAGAAATGGATTTTAAACAACAAAAAATAGTGATTTTGTGCAGATTTATGTCACCGGATTCCGGCGAAAAAAGCCATTTTGTAGAACAGTTAGACAACGCCTTAAAAAAGACACTAAACAAAGAAAATATCGCAAGAAAATTATACATTAAGGCCATTTCATGACAAATCCATACAACATAGACAAGTGTTAGCTTTCTGTTTACTCCGAAAGTGTTTACACCATGTTTTGGGGTGCTTCATGAGATTTGGGGTACATGGTGTATGTTCATCCCCTGGATGGTCCGAGATGGATTGGCGTATGGGAGATGATCCATGGTGGATTTGCACACTGGAGATAGCTTGCTCAATGGTTGCTTGACCTTAGTTGGGTGCTTGCTTGGCATTCTTCCATATAGCATTAGAGTTCTCTTGACAACTTGGTGGATTTCCTTCATTGTGGACATATGGAGAGGTTCACTTGCTTTGCGAACGCCCTACATAGGAGGAGTGTTGTGCATCATGGAGGAAGGCATTCGACCCTAGATGGCATGGGAAAGCTTGGATTCCTGGATGGAGGCTTGGATTTGGCTTGAGAACACTTGGGCTATGATAATGTTCTTGTAGGGGGAATGGACCTGTTAACATTCTAATCCCGATTCTCAACACCTAGGTAAATTGTTTACTAGTGATTTCCTTGTTGTAAATCAAATTAGCAGTTCACAAAACAAAATACACTTGCTGGAATAATTAACTAAAATAAATAGCAGAAACAATACTGGAAACCAAATCTTATACACAATACACAAAGATATTCTTCCCTTCAAATCAACTTTTCATAGAATAATATCAAATCTTACAAGGGCTCCCTTACTGGGAAAATAGCCCACAGAGAAACACAAAAAACTATAGACAACACTTGCAAACCCTAGCAACTCCTTCGTGGTTGGATAACCTTGTACATTCAATTTTTTAGATCTATATGTGCTTGTACTAACTTTAGCCCGCGTATGTACGCGCTTTCCTGCATTGTAGCCCGCGTACATACACACCTTGATTAACTTGTGAAGTTCGTATAGCTTCGCTCAATTTTTGTGGCTCCATTCTGCCAGATCTTCTTGCGGTTTCTCCTTTTCTCTCTTCTCCCTAACCTATACTGATCTCTAGATGAAAGTCCTCCACCTATCCGAGATCTCCTTGGATCATAATCCTTCGTGATTCAATCTTGAGCAAAAGTCCTTATTTTCTCTTTGTTATCATGGGATTTGTACTTATGCCAAAGCCCCAACACAAGTTCCCAAACCCGCGTAACTATAGGAAATCCTACCACTATCACCTTTGTAAGAAATCCACTCATTTTAGTGATGGAAGAGGTCCACCAAAAGGGAGGCTTCCCTGGTGACCTTAAGGGATCAAAGTAGCAAGGATTATAGCCAAGCCTACCGCCCCCTCTCTTGATCACCTAAGTCAAAGTCTACGTCTGTGAAATTGAGGAAGAAAAGGATGTTTCGGGTACCTTCCTGGAACAAGAACAATTATAGCATATGTATGGTGATTTCCAAGTACCAATAAGTTATTAACACCTCAAGAGATAGTAGACAATGAAAATTTATCAATGCTGGTACAAAATTGCAGCAATTATAACTTTGTAACAACAAGAAGAAAATTAGATCAAAATTGCATGAAATGACAATGGAAGTTTAGCATATATCCAATAGATCAATTCCCGACTATTCCAAGCAAATTCTGAGTATGTTAGCTTGTTGTTAGAGTGAAGTATGCAGCAAATTAGATGGTTGTAGCTAACTTTTGCAACAATAATGAGTAAATTAGTAAATTAGCACTAGTTAGAGTTAGGGATGTTAGTATAAAGCTTGAGAGAATGATAAAAGAGAGTTGTTTGATCACTTCCTTGACTAGAGAGCAAGTAAACTATTGCCTTTAGGGCTTATTGAGTCTTTTACAACATCAATATAATGTAATTGGAGATGATGATAGCAATGTTTAATGGATGGAGCTTGAATTCTAAGGTGCTAGCATTTTAGGGCCTTAGATTTCAAACCAAGAAATTTTTCTATAGTGCAAGCACCTTTGGGCTCTAGTAACTTCTCCTCCTTCCTTAGATTCTTTAATAATGTCAACAAGAGTCTAGAATCAAACTCCTAAAGTTCTAGTACTTTAGGGCTTTGTGAGCTTAAATCTAGGTAGGATTTCCTTCACAAATTAATGGATGCAATTATCCTTATGAGAGGAGGAAGCACCTTATGCTCCTCTTTTAGGGTTTTAACCAAGCAATAAATTTTCAATATGAACAAGTAAATTCACAATGAAGCATTAATGACATGAAAATTGCAGAAATTTACTTACTTCACCAAGACAATGACAAGTACAAACCCTAATTGGAGAAAATTCCTCCAAAAATCAGGAAGTACACATCAAAACTTGTCCTCCAAACCCTAGCGCATGAGTAAAAGAGACCAATAGCACCAAGAATAGCGAAAATTTCAGTCCTCTAACTCTTGTGTGAGAGCAAAGTGTGATGATGAAATGAGTCTTTGGTTAGCCATTTTTATATGGGAAATCCTAACCATGAAAAGACTCCTTTGGAAAGTCATGCCCTTTTACAAGGGGGCGTACTTCTTAATTTGCCCTTTTTTAATTTACAAAAATGAATTTTACATAAGATAAAACCCTAGAAGGGTGACATTGATCTAAAATAGGTGACGTCCAAGTGTAACACATGGAACTTTGGGCCTCCAAAGGCCATGTGTCACTCTCTCATAGGCCAAAGTCCATGTTGCATGCCTCATCCATCAATCCATCAAGGGAACCATCGAAGCCCCTAGATGACGTCATGGGCTAGGTGGGTGATGTCTAGGCCTCCAAGGGCCAACGTTCAAGTGGAAGATGGTGGGGGCTCCTCATCCAGTCATGCCAAGATGCCTCCAAAGGCAACTTCCTCCATCCTCATAGTGCAACGTCCATCATCTCATGTGTCCTAGACGTGGGGTATAACATCGATCTCTGGGCTCCAAAGCCCCTCATGAAGGTCCAAACAAAGTTATCTCCCCTTGAAAACCTATTCATCGGGCAAGGTCCTGCAAAGACGAGCAAATACGCCCTCCAAGGACTCACAAGTCACAAGTATCATGCCAAGTAAGCCATATCTAATACAAGAACCACCCAAACATGAGCATCAAACCCCCCTTTTCAAATCAAACAAATGCTCAAAGACCTTATAATTTTTTCCTAAATTAGGTATGGGAGGGGTGTCATGTTGTCCTATTGGGTAAGCCAATCCCCAAGTCAAGGGGCATTTCCCAAGAGGAACCTAAGTCATGTAGTGAGCGTGAAATGGATTTTGGGGCAAGACTTCTTGGTATGGGGTCCTTGACATACAAGGGTTCCTATTGTTTTATTTATGGGTGCCTTTGTAGAGGGCGTGCTGCATCCTTTGTTTTCAATGCAACCTTTCTCCAAGCCCTTGCCATTTAATTTATTAGAGTCCGAACATTGAGTGCTATGTGCAATAGAAAGTAAGGAGCAACGCAATGCCACTTGAAGCTAGAAACACACAGAGTGCCATATGCAATGGAAAGTAAAAGACATCGCAGAATGTATTTTCTCAACAAGTGGGACACTTATTAGTTATATGTTAGTGAAGATTTTCGAGGCACCAAAGGCTGCCAACATAGGTATGTCTTTGACTTGTTGTTGGGCACTATTTTCAAGGTGTTTCAAGCTGTTTTGTCTCACTGTTTCTGGATAGTTAACTTGCTGTCCAAAACAGTCAACTCATGACTTTCTCACAGGCTGCTACAAGATTGTTTTAAGACAGTCACATAGTGTGATAATTCTCCCCGGGAAAAATAGCCTTTAGTCATGTGATTTGATGCCCATTTGAGACCTCTCTTGCATGGGTTAAATGTATGGTTTAGGCTGCCATAAATATTAGCACATGCATATAACTCAAAACATCAATTACCCTTTTAGGATCTTTAACAACCTACCACTGAAATGCTAAGCAAACATGACAAATGAACACATAAGTTTTTGGTCAACATGACCTTGGATAAAACCCTCCCGAGGAAAACCAGTTTGGAATGTGAGTATATATAATGATGATCTCAAGTAGTGAATGCAACAAGTAAGCTAATACAATGGAACTTGATACAATAGAAACTCCTCACGAGAAGCTTTGGAGTTCCAAGAAGATAAATGCACCCAAGCTTTGTGTGCCCTCTCCCTTGTTGCTCTATCCACTGAAGTGATGCGCTCTCCTTCCTCCTTGGTCTAATGAAGAATCCCTTCCACACAAACAACCTGTTGTGTGTCTCCTCCAACATGAGCCAAACAGATCTGAGATAGCACAAGTCCTTCTAGTGCTTACTAGTGGTGCACCCTCCTCCAAGCAATAACCAACACCAACAAATAATAAGGGCCTCCATGAGCCCTTCATGGATGGAGGAGCCCAAGCTTCCCTCTCTCAATGCTTCCATTCCCATCCTCTTGCCCTTCTCCCAACTCTCTTGGTGAACATACAAGTGAATGAGCCTCCAAATGCCCTATGTGGCCTTCTTAAGGAATCATAAGGAAACCTAAAAAGTGGATGGCTAGGATCATCCCAAGCCATCCCTTATGTTCACTTTATGTCCTTCAATTCACCCACAAACTGAATTAATAGTCACCTTTTCCTCAAGTGACAAATTTCACTTTTTTGACTTAGGAAAATGTCAAAGTGAAATTAGACATAAAGTATAAGGCACAATGGGTCAAATATTTCCCTCTTGTGGTTAAAGATTCTCAACCACAAGGGGACCACTTTCCAAGGTACCCAAATCTCAACACTCCCTCTTAACGAGGAATGTTGTACCATGATCATCAAAAGTAGTCTCTGACACAAATCTGCTCAACTTGCTTGATCTATAGATTGAAGTGCATCTCCACCTATCCAAGATCAACTAGATCTTGGCATCACACCAAAGATCTCAACATTGGCGTCTCACCAAGGATTTCTACCTCATCGCATCTCACCAACGGTCACTACTCTTGGCATCTCACCAAGAGTCACATCTCTTGGCATCTCACCAAGAGTCTCCCGTCTTGGCACCTCACCAAGAGTCTCTCTCTTGGCATCTTACCAAGAGTATCTGGACCTTGGCATCTCACCAAGTGACTTCCACTTGAAGTGGAACCTGAAGCTGATTTGCTCGTCTCCATAGCCAAGTGAGTCCCAAGCCTCTGTGATGCCCTGCTCCTCCTCATCAATCTCTGATGCTTTGAAGTTGTCACACCAACTCTCTGTCTGCTCAACAACTCTGAAATTGAAGTTGTCTTGGGTGGACCAGTCACCCTTGAAGATGGTGTCCTCGAAAATCGAGTCTGAGCTCCCTCTAAATCAATACTCTGAGTTAGTAGTTCCTCCTCAACTCTGTCTTCCCACCTACCGCTGGATGGTGTATCAACTAACGAACAACAGCTGATGAATGCACACTCCCTCGCAAACTGAGCATCGAACTACTCCTCCTCCTCTGCTGTCACTATAGTACCACCCTACTTCTTCTTCTTCTTGGGACACTGTCCTACATAGTGCCCCATCTCGCCACAAGCAAAGCATCTCACTTTGCTCATGTCCTTCTGCTGCTCACCTTGTCCTCTCGACTACTGCTCCTTGGCCCCTGCTTGGTCTTTTTCTTGCCCTTAGTCACAAAGGAAAGATCAACCTCATT
>ML811293.1:107525-123716 GCA_009831015.1 Picea engelmannii
AGTGACAAATTTCACCCCTTTGACTTAGGAAAATGTCAAAGTGAAATTAGACAAAGTATAAGGCACAATGGGTCAAATATTTCCCTCTTGTGGTTAGAGACCCACAACCACAAGGCGACCACTTTCCAAGGTATCCATATCTCAATAGTTAGAAGGTCCTTGATTTTTATGGAGTAGCGCTTCATTGCTCTCAGGACCTTAGGGCGAGCATCTGGAAGGATAATGATTGGCTTTTAACTTTTTCCAGCTACAACACCTCTGGGCCTTTAGCTCCTTCTTCCCATGAAATGAGGTACAAACCCTTCTTGGGGTCAATGAGCCCAAAATCCTAAAAGATGAGGAAATGGAAGGGGAAGAAGTGTGGAAAGTGGTCAGTATGAGCGGGAGTGGTACGATGACCCTTCAAGGAACCATCTCGTAGAAACCCTTTTCCTGAGGGTGACCAACTTACCAGGAAACCATGTCACTCACCAAGGTGTAACTAGGAAAAGGTATAATTTCCAACCAAACGTTCCATAATCAATAAATGATTCTTTGGAACATGTTCAAATGCTTCAAATATTAAAATGACACTTACCACGAGACCAAACTTGTTACCTCATGGAGAAAGACCTATTGTCCTCTTGGAACCAAGATGGCGTAGAGGATGCTACTCTCTGGTAAAGTAGGGGAGCTCTGTGGGCTATGCTGGGCATCAGACTCCCGACACTCCATGTCTGCTACCTATGGGCCTCAAGACATGATCTCCTTAGTTACTCCTAACTTGGGGGGTTAGCACTCTCCAAAAGTATCTTTCTCCTTTACCCTAGCCTTGCTTTTATAATATTGAGTTATGACCTAACCCTAATCTCCAAAGTGATTAAAAGTTGAAATTAGATCTCACCTTACTTGAAATTAATGGCTAAGATTTAATTCACTAATGCTAGTAACTTTAGCATTTCATTAAATTAAACTCAACTAATTAATAAAAACATTTTACTTTAATAATTCCTTTAGTTAAAGTAAATTACTAAGGTAGAAGGCTTTGGATGACTTTCACACATTTAAAAACTTAGACTTGTGCGAAAGTACTTGTTTGTTGCTACAAACATCAACACTCCCTCTTAGCGAGGAAGGTAATTCTTGAAGAGCCACCTGGAATTGGTTTTCCCTTCGATCCTGATAGAATATCCTGCACATCATCCTACCCCATGGCATCCCTCCAAACTTGTTGGTTTGCTACTTTCTTAACATTGGAAGACTCAGAATCAATGATGCTACTCATTAGCGCAACGAAGTTTGGAAACTTCTTTGGAGGCTTGCTCTCCCCGACTGTGCTCCTAGGATCCTCAACTTGCTTCCGAGCATCCCTCAATGTCAATTCATACCAACTAAGTCTTCAAACATAACTGGAAGTGTATAACTCCTCCTCCCCACCTGAAGGTTGGCTCCCTAAACTGGAAGTCTTTGAACGTTGTTCTCCCTTCAGAGTCTTCTGCTCCTCATCCTCTGCCATTAACATCGATCCATTCACATCTGAATGGATAAGATCCAAGATCCCCTTCGACCCACGATCAGGCTTGCGTTGCAACCTGTGTAACTTGTCCTTTCTGATCCCAATGTTGATTTTTGTGTCAGGGCTAGCTCCCTCTAGATGTATGAGTACTTGCCCTTTCTTGAACATGACAACAAAACCCTTGTCCTCCAAATTTGAGATTGAGAGCAAATTCTTTTTTAGTTTTGGTACATAAAGCACATCCCGAGTCTCCAACGAACCTCTTGACTCAAGTTGAAACTAGATCGTTCCCTCTCCCTTCACTGCATTCTTGGCATCGTCACCAAGCTCCACATGGGTACCTGTGTCCTTCTCCGTCAGATTGTTGAATAGCTCCCGTGCTTCTATCATGTGATGAGATGCACCATTTTCCAAGTACCAACCACTCCTTGTGTTGGTGTTGGTAGGGAGGCAGAAGACCAATGAGAAATCCTTCTCAAACTTTGCTGCAAACTCATTTAGCCGTGTCTTTGCGGATGTTGTTGTCTACGTCTTCCCTTGCCCCTTCTTCTCCAGACACTGTGATGCATAGTGACCATACTTGTGGCATGCGTAGCATTTGATTTTACTCAAGTCCTTCTTCCCTGGTTGTGAGGTTGCTCCCTCACTGTTACCCTTAGAACGTTTTCCTTTGTTCTTCTTGGCTCGATTGACCGGAGCCAGGCTCTCCTCCCCATCTTCTTGCTTGTCGGCTTTAGACTCCTCCCAAGTCTCTTCCTAGATACAATCGTCCCAAAGCCTTTGCCAATTTGGAAGATTTTCCCAGGCACATACTTCCTTGACAAATGGTTCCCAAGACTTTGGAAAACCATTCAATGCCATATTTAAAACTTCTACATCATTCACTTTCTCTCCAATAGCTGCAAGTTGATCACGTACTTGAGTGATCCTCATGAGGTAGCCGATAATATTGTTAGATCTAGACATCTGCACAGATATGGGTTTATTTCTCAATATCATCTTCCTGTTCAACTTATCACTTTGGAATAAACTTACCAGGGCATCAAACATTTCCTTGGCCGTCTTCTTCTCAGATAAGTGAGGAATCAAATGATCCTTCACCGCATCCAAGATTTCTCGCTGGGATTTGATTTGCTTCTTCTCGTGAGCTGCCAATGCTTGTAGATCTGTTGGGGAAGGAACTTCTTTGTCAACAATCTCCCAAAGATCACATTCCTTCAAAAGCAAAGTGACTCTTGCTTTCCATGACAGGTGTTGATGATTGCAGTGTCGTGAGACATCCTCTAGGATACGTTCTCCTCTGTGATTGAGTTGAGTCGACCTGTGAGAGAGCACAATGTCGGGCATACCCATGTGATGGGGCATCATTCTCCTCTGTGTGAGAGTTGAGTCGTCCCCTAGTGGTTGGGGCATCGTTCTCCTCTAGAGAGTTGAGTCGTCCTCCAGTGGTTGGGTGTGTCCATGTGATGGGTGTATCGTTCTCCTCTGTGTGAGAGTTGAGATGATGTGGTAGTCCAGATAATTCTCCTGTGGACTCAGTTGAGATAGAGATTTGTTGAGTATGATGTCCCTGTGGCTGAGCACAGGTGGACGTGTCCCTAGTGGCTGAGCACTAGTGGATGTCTGGATCCCTTGCTATATTGTCTAAGTGTAAGATTTACTTGTAACCATAATTCTAATGTAAAGGGTACAAGTCGGCCCCACCATGTAAAGATAATTAATATTGTAATTATTAATTATATTTATTATATTATTAAGTTGTACAGGTCGGCCCTATTGTGCCAATAGACACATCATTTGATGTGATAGGTTTTGTATAAATAAAGGTGAATCCCCATTGAGGTTTACACACTTATCATTGTGTCATCTCATGATTTCAGAAGTTGAGGTCTGAAATTATGAGAACTGCAGCTCACACTTTTCTAAGAGCTAGCTTTCTCAGTGATAGCCGCACCCTTTTGTGTGCTAGGTTTGATGGTGAATGGGGGATCTTCTCTTGAGAATATAGCAAATGATTGCTGGGTTTTCTTCCCTTGTGTAGAAGGGTTTCCGAGGATATTTCTTGTGTTCTTGTGCATGGTTATTGTTATTGTGATCTTGGTTTACTGCAGTCATTGTGTATGGTTCAAGTAATGCTAAACAGAAAATGAAATAAACCTCATGCTTGGGCCAAAACTTAACATGGTTTCAGAGCGGTACTTGAAGATGACTACTGCACAGCAAGTAAAAGGAAGGCCGTGGGAAGGTAAGGGCTGCTAAATCTCCGCTGTAGGTGTAAAGGAAAAAGGGCTGGACCTCCCTTTAAATTTCTGTGGTAAAGGTTGAGGCCGGACCTCTCTTAAAATCTGTGGTTAGTTAAGGCTGGCCGCAGACCTGGCCGAGCCCTGTTTAAAGAAGATAAACATCATGGAGAGGCCCCTCTAGGCTGCCGTAGAAGGTGCCAAACAGCAACCTAAACACAGACCTAACAGCCCCCTTAAACTGCAGACCTATTTCAATTTCAGACTGAATTTTTGAGGAAAGTTTGAGGCTGGTTTGAAGCATGTTTTGAAGGCAATTTCTGAGGTACAAGGGGCCGAGTCTGTGGCATGGAGTAAGGCCAAACTTCAGGCCTGTTGTAGCCAATTTCCCAGCAGCATTTTGTGCTTATTGTGGTCAACCTCAAAGCAACCTTCAGCGTGAATTCCAGGCTTGGTTTCCAAGTATCTTGTGTACAGATCTGATTGAGGAAAGATAGCAGCAGGGTTATTTCAGGGGTATTTTAGACAGTCATATAACTCAGTAAAGGAGCAGATTGAAGATCTTGTTAGGGTTCATTTTTGGCACCAGGAAGATGACTCAGCAAAGATGCTAAGAAGGTGATCCAGTGAAGATATAAGACAGCGAAAATCTGAGGAGATGAAAGGCTGTTCTGAGGCAGCGAACTTCTGAGGCAAGTTAGGCCTATATTGAGGCCTATTCTGAGGCAGCGAAAAAGCATCTTTTGTGGCAGCGAAAAAGTACATTTCTGAGGCAGCAAAGGCAGCAAATTTCTGATATGTATCAAAATATGTCAAGGGCCTTGTGGACCTATCTGTTGAAGGGATAGGCCAAAATTATTGCACATACCAATCTGTCAATTCATTGGAAATTTTATAAAACCAATCTATTGGTATTTCATCTAGTGATAACCTATACTCCAGAGTCCAGAGCACTTAGCATATAACTAGGTTTTATTCCAGTTTGCCAATAGGTGTGCTCCAAAGTGAGATGAGAAGATACGAGGCCAGGTGAGCTATGAAGATGATGTGATAGATGACACATTTGCAAAATTATCAAACATAAAGTACTGTCCAAATATTGAAAGCTTGAAGACAGTTGATGTGAGAGCTAGTAATGTGCAAAGAAAGCAACATTAGCCACCTCAAGAGAAGTCAAGGAATGCAAGCAAGAACGACGAGGAGGTCTTCTCTATCTCAGCTTTCTCAGGAGGACCGAAAGCAAGATTGAGCATGATTGCAGACTAAGGTAAGTCTTGTACTACATTCCTTGTTTGATTTCATTACTCTGTAGTTGCTTGCATTTTGATAATGAAGGGTATTATCCCTGGTGTGGGAACCCTCATGACTTGGACCATTATCCCTAGTACAGGAGTCCAAATTTTCTTGGCTGGTTATTATCCTAGTACATGAGGCCATTTTGATTGTTATTCCTATGGGAGGTCATCTTGGTTATTATCCTAGTATGGGAGGCCAACAAAGTATTGTAGAGTCAGTAGAGGATTTGAGAAGACATGAGATGTCTCTAGGTTAACAACAGAGGAAAAGGAAGATGTCTATTCTTCAGACTTCAGAGGGAGTCAAACTATTTGAGAAGAAGGAAGAAACAATACCTTCTCCCCCTTCAGCAGTTCAGAGGGAGACAACCATTGATTTAGTCGATCTAGTTGATCCAGTTGCTCCAGTTGATATTCCTAGAGACATTGTAGTAGGCCATAAAAGGCTTGCTCGAGCTTGACAAACTCTGCAGGAGGCAGAGGGACATGCAGCTCCTCAAGGCACATTTCAAGAGAGTAAGAGACCAAAGAGAGTTTCGAGCTATGTTTCAGCCATGAGCCACATCATTGATACTGAGCCTTCTTGTCATGGAGAACCAACAGGTCAGCATGTATGGCAAGATGCCATGACAAAAGAGAATCAATCCATCATGAAGAATGATGTGTGGGATATTGTTCCGAGACCAGAAGGGAAGTCTATAGTGGCTTCCAAGTGGATCTATAAGATTAAACATGTAGCCGATGGAAGTGTCGAGAAGTACAAAGCAAGTTTTGTAGCTAGAGGATTCTCATAGGTGGAGGGAATTGATTATGAGGAGACATTTGCTCCTCTGGCCTGATACACTTCCATCCGTACTATCATTGCACTAGCTGCATCTATGGGTTGGAAACTACATCAGATGGATGTAAAGACAACCTTTCTCAATGGTGAGATTGAGGAAGAAGTTTACATCGAGCAGCCAGAGGGATTCGTGATACATGTCGAGAAATCTCATGTGTGCAGGTTGAAGAAAGCCCTGTATGGACTAAAACAGGCACCTCGTGCTTGGTACGAGAAGATGGATGGATTCCTGATGGGTTTGGGCTTTAGCAAGAGTGTTGTTGATCCAAACCTATATTATCACATTGTTGGTGACGAGTGCCTGATCTTGGTCTTGTATGTGGATGATTTATTCCTCATCGGTTCAGAAAGACTTATTGCTGAATGCAAGTGTGCATTAACTTCTGAATTCGAGATGAAGGATCTGGTTATCATGCACTACTTCTTGGGACTAGAAGTATGGCAGAGGACTGATGAGATTTTCCCGAGTCAAGGAAAATATATAGTGGAGATATTGAAGAAGTTCGGTATGACAGACTGCAAATCCATGCCTACACCGATGGTGATGGATCTGAAGAAAATGAACGAGGCTTCTACTGAATCAGGCGAGATTGATCCACATTTATACCGACAACTGATTGGATAATTGATGTATCTGGTTAACACCAGACCTGATATATGCTATGCAGTGAATGTACTTAGTCAGTTCATGAGTCAGTCGAGACAGACTCACTAGATAGCAACAAAGCATGTATTGAGATATCTACGAGGCACAATTGGATATGGCTTGAGATATGCCTTCAACGTAGACATGAGATTGTAGGGATATGCCGATGCAGATTGGGCAGGGAGCGCAGTGGACCGAAAGAGCACATCCAATTGTTGTTTTACATTGGGGTCTGCCATGGTTTCCTGGTGTAGTAGGAAACAAAGTTCTATGGCTTTGAGTATCGCAGAAGCAGAGTATATAGCGTTGAGTGTGGCAGTTCGTGAAGCAGTGTGGCTTCGCAAGCTCCTTAGAAATTTTTTGATCATAAGATGGATTCTACCATTATTCATTGTGATAACCATAACTGTGTGAAGTTCTTTGAGAATCTTGTGTTTCACGATAAATCGAAACACATTGAGATAAAATACCATTATATCAGAGACATGGTGCAGAGGAAAGCAATACACGTGCAATACCTTCCTACACATGAGCAGACTGCAGATATCTTCACCAAACCACTTGCTAGGACGAAGTTCAAGTACTTCCGTGAGAGACTTGGCCTGGTGGAGAATGCCTCCCTAGCTGAGAGGGAGTGTTGATGATTGCAACGTTGTGAGACATCCTCCAGGATACGTTCTCCTCTGTGACTGAGTTGAGTCGACCCATGAGAGAGCCCAGTGTTGGGCATACCCATGTGATGGGGCATCATTCTCCTCTGTGTGAGAGTTGAGTCGTCCCCTAGTGGTTGGGTGTGTCCATGTGATGTGTGTATCGTTATCCTCTGTGTGAGAGTTGAGACGATGTGGTACTCCAGATGATTCTCCTGTGGACTCAGTTGAGATAGAGATCTGTTGAGTATGACGTCCCTATGGCCGAGCACAGGTGGACGTGTCCCTAGTGGCTGAGCACTAGTGGATGTGTGGATCCCTTGCTATATTGTCTAAGTGTAAGATTTACTTGTAACCCTAATTATGATGTAAAGGGTACAAGTCAGCCCCACCATGTAAAGATAATTAATATTGTAATTATTTATTATATTTATTATATTATTAAGTTGTATAGGTCGGCCCTATTGTGCCAATAGACACATCATTTGATGTGATAAGTTTTGTATAAATAAAGGTGAATCCCCATTGAGGATTAAACACTTATCATTGTGTCATCTCATGATTTTAGAAGTTGAGGTCTGAAATTATGAGAACTGCAGCTCACACTTTTCTAAGAGCTAGCTTTCTCAGTGATAGCAACACCCTTTTGTGTGCTAGGTTTGATGGTGGATGGGGGATCTTCTCTTGAGAATATAGAAAATGATTGCTGGGTTTTCTTCCCTTGTATAGAAGGGTTTTCGAGGATATTTCTTGTGTTCTTGTGCATGGTTATTCTTCTTGTGATCTTGGTTTACTGCAGCTAGTTATTGTTGCTGCAGTCATTGTGTATGGTTCAAGTAATGCTAAACAGAAAATGAATTAAACCTCATGCTTGAGCCAAAACTGAACAACAGGAAGTTGGATGCTCCATCCAATTTGTCTTCGAATCTAAGACTTGCTGGTGCCATTTCTTAGATCTGGTCAAAATCAACTATTGTGTGCTTATTCCTTCAAGCACCCACAAGAATTTCACTGTTAGTTTATAGATCTGCTGCAAACTGCGGTGGATTTGTGTTTGGTCCTTTAAACACCCACTACTGGAACCAGCTGGATTTCAAATCTAATTGATTTGCTGCTGTAAATTGTTGTGTAGCCCGAAATTGACCTCCCTCTCAGAGTGAGAGCTCTGATACCATGTTGATTTTCCAATCCCAACACCTAGGTAAATTGTTTACTAGTGATTTCCTTGCTGTAAATCAAATTAACAGCTCACAAAACAAAATATACTTGCTGGAATAATTAACTGAATTAAATAGTGGAAGCAATACTGGAAACCAAATCTCATACACAATACACAAATATTTTGTCCTTCAAATCAACTCATCATAGAATAATATCAGATCTTACAAGGGCTCCCTTACCGGGAAAATGACCACTGAGAAATACAAAAAACTATAGACAACACCTACAAACCCTAGCAAATCCTTTGTGGTTGTACGACCCCGTACATTCAATTTTCCAGATCTATACGTGCTTTTCTTCACTATAGCCCGCGTATGTATGCGCTTTCCTGCACCGTAGCCTGCATATATATGCGCCCTGACTGACTTGTGAAGTGTGTACAACTCCACTCAATTGTTGTGGCTCCGATCTACCAGATCTTCTTGCAGCTGCTCCTGTTCTCTCTTCTCCTTGACCTGTACTGATCTCTAGATGAAAGTCCTTCTCCATCTATCCGAGATCTCCTTGAATCACAGTCCTTCGTGATTCAATCTTGAGAAAAAGTCCTTTGCTCTCCAAAATTATCTTTCTCCTTCATCCTAGCATTGCTTTTATAATATTGAGTTATGACCTAACCCTAATCTCCAAAGTGATTAGTGATTGAGATTAGATCTCACCTCACTTGAGATCAGTGGCTAAGATTTAATTCACTAATGCTAATAACTTAGCATTTCATTAAATTAAACTCAACTAATTAATAAAAACTCTTTACTTTAATAAATTCTTTAATTAAGAAATTACTAAGGTAGAAGGCTTTGGAGGACTTCCACACGTCTAGACACTTAGACCTGTATGGAAGTACTTGTTTGATGCTACAAACATCAACATGACCTAGTGGAGCACATGGCTTAGGAGGAGCAATGGAGTCTGTGTGGGCTTTTGATGAAGAGGTGTATACACACATTGTGTAACTACACCATCTTGGAGCCCATATTGTGTATAACATCAGCTTGGAGCTTGACAGGTGTACACTTGGAGTGAAGCGCTTTACTTGTGTAGGTCTACAAGTGTTTGTTCTAGGTTGCTTGTAAGGGCTTGAGCCCACATTGTATTGTTAGCCTCCTTTACCTCTCATATATATAGAGGAAGGAGAGTCATTTCATTATCATCATCATTGTACTCTTTTCATTGTATTTGTCTTCTTCAAGGAAGTTGCTAGGGTTCATGAGGAAACCCTAGGAGGAGTTATGAAGTCTAGAGAGGAGGGTCCTTGTGGGCTTGTGACGGAGGGGTGTGGCCACACCTTGTGTAACAACATCATCTTGTAGCCCTTATCATGTACAAAATCACCTTGGAGCTTGGCATGTGTACCCTTGGAGTGGAGTGCTCACTTGTGTAGGTCTACAAGTGTTTGTTGTAGGTTGCTTGTAACGGCTTGGGCCCACATTGTATTGTTGGCCTCCCTTGCCTCTCATATATGTAGAGGAAGGAGAGAGTCCTTTCATTATCATCAACATTGTATTATTTTCTTTGTACTTGTCTTCTTGGAGAAAGTTTCTAGGGTTCACGAGGAAACCTTAGGAGGCGATATGAAGTCTAGAGAGGACATCTTGGTTTGGAGCTTGATCCTTGTGAGATATTAGGGTTTAGTCTTGTGAAGAAGACATTGGTGATGATCATTCATTATGGCTCATTACGTTTATCACTATTGTGTTAGAGATGTGATCAAGTTGAGTGCACTAGTTGTCTTTTCTCTCGTAGATCTTCCTTTGTACTTGGTCTCTCTCACTTGGGCTCGCTAGGGTTTCTTGATAGTATTGGAGCATCTTGAAGTATATGGTTAGGCTTCTATCCCTTGGAGAATTGAGATTAGGTTTTTGAGATGGAAACATATTATCATGCAAATCTACAGAAGTAGATCTACTTAATAACTATAGGCAACCAATCCTTGTCACAATTGGATGCTTCTCTGTTTGGACTGGTGCTTTTCTAGTCTCAGGGGGGTGCGCCTAGGGGTTGTATACTATAATTGAACTAATAATCTACGTAAACAATCTAATAAGGCAACACACACAAAACACACTCTTAAGCTGTCTGTACATAGTTAAGAGTGAGGATAAATCTTTGATTATATTTAAGGTGGCTGGGATCATATTCCCAAGACATTATAACATTGAAATAAAACAAGAAAATTTGGTGAATGTGCACCTTAACTGAACAACAAATCAAAATAAGCACACTAAATCTACTAAATCACTACAATGCTATTTTAGTGTTGTCCAAAAGTTTCCTTGTAACCCTTCGATTGGCCATGATTTTGTGTTGTGGTAGGAACAAGTCTAGGGTGGTATCGAACTTTTTAGAGTTTTCAATAATTCCCTTCCTAGAATCGCAATATGTTTTGGTGGTAGAACCTTATTGCTCTTAGGAAAATAATAATGGTGACTTTAGATAAAATGACTGTATCCAAGAACCTTCTTATGGAATTCCAAACATGAAATGGCTAAGGGCTAGTTTGTGGTCAAAGACCTGGAAGTTGGAACTATGGAAACTCTTGTATTGCCAATGATCGATATCAATGGAGGTGCGCTTGATGGGGTGGGCTTTGATATCAATGCAACGAAAAATAGTTCATTTATGAGAAAATATACAACATAAGAAGAGGATAAAATAAAGAATTCATATATATATATATATATATATATATATATATATATATATATATATATATAATGAATAAGTGAGTTGATAAACTGAGCCTTCTGTTGGTATACTTTATAACCATTGACTAGTCACAAAGGTGAAAGGTTGCGTCCCTTAATTTATTTAACATTATTATTATTATTATTGTTATGTAATGTTTATTTGTGTATTTTATATTTATTACAAAACCTTTTTGGGTTGGTCCTTATTTGATGTTAAGGTTACGCCATAGACTATTATAACATGGTGCAATGCTTGCAAAGTCTTTATGGCAAACAAGAGTCTATGTACTCTCATAAGCAAAATCAATGTAGGAATAAGTCACAATAGAAACAAGCACAACGTTTTCTCCAGATCAATTTTATAGGAAAATAAGTGACATGCTACCCAAATTGTCTTGTAAGTTGGGATAGATGTCTTTAGAGTTTCCAAAGTTGTTTTAAGCACTACTGAAAGGTGGATGGTAGAATGGGGCAAATTTTCTTCCATAGACTTGTTGGAATTATTGGTTTAATTTGTACATGTTGCCATGACCTATTCATGTGTCATTATGTCCTTGTAATTATGGCTAAGGTCATATTTTATTCTTTATTGTATTACTGGACGTGGTTGATGTCGACCTAGTCAAAACCTATATAGGTTCAATAAGCCTCATTGGATATATATATATATATATATATATATATATATATATATATATATATATATATTCCCTTTCTAAAAATTGTCTCTATCTTTGAAAAAATCCCATTCTTCATGCTTTTACAGCTGATATAAACAAACTTTGTGTCTTCAAYRCAAATAAATATGCATACCGTTAACCTTTTACTGCATCCATTATCAACCCTTTTCAAAATTTTAGCATATTATATAAATTATAGTCCTTCAAAATTACAAATTTACTTTAACTCKCTCATTAAGATATGTTCACCTTTATTATTAAAGATATGCTAACACAAATAATTCAAATAAAAACTTAAAACCATATCCTATTGTAAAATAAGTGTATATATCATACCTCATACTTTACCACATAGAAAAATAGATAAGTACCAAGTATAAAAATAGATAAGTACGTATCTCGTCTCTCTACTTTAATAAGTGTATCTCTTACCTTTGAGCTTACATAATTCCTCCAATAAAATTGACATTGTTCCACTTAGTTTATGCCTTATATACAATGCAGTTTGCTTCCATCCTTCATAAAAATAAAAAACAATATCTCACATTATATTAATCCCAATGCATGCAAACTATCTTTGATTAATGATGCTTGGAACTACCACGCATTGGGTTGTTATATAAATGTCATATTAGTTTTGTTGCTATGACTGTAAAATCTCATTCCTTCTCTATCTATGCATTTCTGATACTCAAAATTTTCAACCCATAATTCCTTTACATCATCACAACTCCAGCAGTCTGTGAATATGCACATGACAACCACGAGTAAATAATATGCACTAGCATAATCACCATGTAACCAGTCAACTACAATGTTAGTAGGAGACATCACTCCCTTGTGACCTTCCATACAAAGTGACTTCTCCACAAGTTAAACTAGAGATTAAAATGTCTAACATATTGATTTACAATAAATCAAATGTGGCTATGGTTTATTTCTAAACTTGAACTTTCTAGACATGGAAATGCTTGTATATATTATGTCTATGTTACATCTCATATTGTATGAGGTTCCACATTGTGATTTTCATCACATTGATGGAGATTTGCAGTTGGTATCTTAGAGTGTTGGACTGACCTGGGGTGATACATCTTCATGGAGCCGTTTCTCTTCATGGCATCTGATTATTTGATGGATCTTTTTGGTTGTGGGAGTCTCACTTCTCCTTGGTTGGATGAATATGCCTGCCGGTTTGGTGGTTTTCTCACATGTGCTTGCCTTGTTGATTATCCCTTGGTTGCACATTTTACGGTTACGGAGCATGCTATCTCATCACGTTGTTGCTTTGTTATACTTATTTATCTTGGATGTGCTACATCTTGTTCATGGATGATGGTTCTAGCTCCCCAAGGGGTTAAATGATGGTGTTAGGACGTAGATGTTTCATGATGTTGATTAGAGTTTCCTAGTGACTATATGTGATGATGATGTATTATTTGTGTCACTAGGAGGGGGTATTCTACATGGTTGTGATGTGATGATGGGACATACTTGATGATTGGATGGGGTTAGCACTTTCTTATATCCCCTTCTCTTATGATGTTGATGTGATGGGGTGATACATGTTGCCTTTGGTGGGATTGTTCTAGTTTATATAACTTAACATTGTAACATTTGCTAACCATCACCTAGATGGAATGTGTTTAATGATGTTGGCACCCTTGTGGATGTACTTTTTCCTAAGTTCAAGTTAGAAGGGGGGTACTACTTATGATTTGATGGTGATCTAGCCTTTTCCTAAGGTTGGATGATATATTTGATGTAATAATCCCTTGGTGGTGGTGCACCCCAGGTTGGGATTTATTTTTCATTATTATCATGGTGGGGTTTTTCTAGGGAGGACATCTTTTATTTACATGGTACACCACTTTGATGGAATGCACCCCTCATTGGCACACATGTTCATGTTGATTTAATTAGTTGGTGACTATTTAGAGGTTGGACTATGGTTTTGTTAGAGCAC
This sequence comes from Picea engelmannii, assembly GCA_009831015.1. Lineage (NCBI taxonomy): Eukaryota > Viridiplantae > Streptophyta > Pinopsida > Pinales > Pinaceae > Picea > Picea engelmannii. The sequence goes on from ML811293.1 coordinate 121,244, forward strand.
TAACCTTTGTGCACACATGTTGAGGTTGATTCAAGCATTTAATGGTTAGTTTAACCCATTTTATCCAGATTAGGGTTAATTGTTTGAGCACCCTACTTCACTTGGTTAATGTTCGCACTTGGAGGGGTTTATTTGGAGGAGACATAGGGGTTTTGATGGAGCACTACCCTCTTGGACATAGTTTTCAAGATATTCATGGTTTTTATTATTATTGGAGAGGATGGCACACTCTTTTAGGACACACCCTCTTTTGGTTGGTTGAACATCATTATGGAGGTTGTTATGGAGGAATATTTTATTGGTTATTGATGAGGAGTATAACCACCTTGGCAAATTTTTCTAGGGAACCCTCTTGTGCACATGGTTTTGGGGAATCAATTGATGGTATTTGAAAACAACACATGGTTTTAGCATGAGCATTGATGAGGTCTAACCACTTTGGGCACTTCTTCCTACGGTGCACTTCATATGGAGATATTTTAGCTACACATGACATCACTTGACCTCTGTTGGAAAGCGTTCTCACCTCTTTGACTTGGCACATATATTATTTTATTTGAGGTGGTTATGGAGGATACTTTCTTGAGGGTGAGTTGCACTTGGAGGACCATACATGTTACATTGCATGCATTTACTTGGTCTTCTTACTATATTTGTAGCATATTCTTGGAGGGCATACTTGTGGAGACGCTTTTTGCTATTTATGGAGGTGTATATTTTATTATTTCATGGAGTTTTGGCATAGTCAAAACCCTAATTCTCCCTTATCTCTTTCGATTTGTCTTGTTGGAGGTTACCACCACTCCATTGATATATGATTTGTTTGCTCTCTTCTATGGATGTGGTAGTGGAGCATTCTCCTAGGATGATTATTATATTGTTTTCTCATTCATGCATCTTGTGGACCACTTACCATTTTTGGACGAGGTTGTTATGGAGCATTCCCCTAGGAGGAATATTTTATTCTATTGTGCATGCATGCACCTTGGAAGGTGCATTGTATGTGGACCTACATGACATCTTGACTTAATATTATGCCTATTTTGGTGGTGTGCCCCATTCATTTCTTGGTATTTTTAAATCAGGGGACCTCCTTTGGAGAGAGCTTGTGTCCACATCCTCTTGACATTGTCTACCATTAATTGAGGGTGGATCTAACTACATTATTATATTATTGTTTGACTTCTCATGGAGTTAGTTGGATAATATTACTTTTTATTATAAAAGAGATGAGACCCTCTTTAACCTTTGTGCACACATGTTGACGTTGATTTAACCATTCAATGGTTAAAATTTAATCCATTTTATCTAGATTAAGGTTAATTGCTTGAGTGCCCTACTTTACTTGGTTGTTGTTCAAACTTGGAAGGGTTTATTTGGAGGAGACTTAGGGGTTTTGTTGGAGCTTTCCCCCGTTGGGAAAAGTTTTCAAGGTATGCATAGTTATTTTATTATTGGAGAGGATGGCACACTCTTCTAGGGTGCACCCTCTTTGTTATGAACCAAACTTCAAAATAGTCAATGAATACAATCCACTTATAGGGGGAAACCTCCTTTTACAATATATCCAATTCAGAAGACAAGATGGGATGCTTCTACAAATAATTCTCCTTTATTATAAATAGGAGATAAAGTGAGGATGATGTAACATACCACTAAGCCGACCTAATCATAACTACTAACTAATAATAAGTGAGTGTTAGGGCCTTAACAATCTTTTGGTTGGTTGAGCATCATTATGGAGGTTGTTATGGAAGAGTATTTTTATTGTTTATTAATGAGGAGTGTGTACAACTTGGCACACTTTTTAAGGCACCATCCTCTTGTACACATGGTTTGGGGGAATCAGTGGATGGTATTGGAAAAAAACACATGGTTTTGGCATGAGCATTGATGATGTCTAACCACTTTGGGCACTTCTTCCTAGGGCACACTTCATATGGAGATATTTTATTATTTGTTGGGTGGTTGAGGTAGTAACATGGCACATTCTTCTAGGGTGCACCTCTCCTAGGTGCTCTCTCTTCATTATTGCATGGATATTTTGGCTACACTTGGCTTCATTTGACCTCTATTGGAGAGCATCCTCACCTCTTTGACTTGGCACATATGGAGATATTTTATTATTTGTTGGGTGGTTGAGGTAGTTACATGGCACATTCTTCTAGGGCGCACCTCTCCTAGGTGCTCTCTCTTCATTATTGCATGGATATTTTAGCTACACTTGGCTTCATTTGACCTCTATTGGAGAGCATCCTCACCTCTTTGACTTGGCATATATATTATTTTATTTGAAGTGGTTATGGAGGATACTTTATTGAGGGGTGAGTTGTACTTGAATGGCCACACGTGGGACAATGCATGCATTTACTTGGTCTTCTTACTATATTTGGAGCATATTCTTAGAGGGCCCACTTGAGGAGACACTTCTTGCTATTTATGGAGGTGCATATTTTATTATTTCATGGAGTTT
>ML811293.1:157260-175124 GCA_009831015.1 Picea engelmannii
TTTTGTTTCAGGTTAGTTGTTCAACTTCAAAAATTAACTAATACGTGATATATAATACAAGATTTTGTGTCCTTGATCATAGTTAACATGGAAATTTTCAATCATCATTGATGATATTAATCTTGGTTAAGATCAGTGGAATGGGAGTAAATTTGTCAATGTGTACGACAACCTATAGTTTAGAACCCTTCTATGTACTATTACTATCTAATTGCTAGGAAGAAAATGTGTTGATGTGAGTGATTGATGATGAGTCCATTCATAAAAACAATTCAAAAAGGGTTACATTTTATAAGTGTTTAGATAGTGATGGAATCCAATTAAGTCATAAAGCACAAGAACAAACAAACTAGTGTCATGTGTAGGCCTTGACATCTCCGTGAGTAACTTTTTTATATTATATTCAATAATGTACATAAATTAAGGTATTGGATTACAAAAAATTTAGAGACGAAACTAGAATAGTTTAAAGTTGTTTTGAACATGTTTGTCTGCATAGAAATCACGTTACAAGGAATCACATTACAAGGGAAGGAACTATACTTCTCTTCCAAGCAAGATTTAGATAGAGTTGAAGTTCTTCCTTTTTCTGGCAGGAAGAAGATTTAATATTGTATTCGTAAAACAATATGCAATATATTAAATAACTCTTTATGTTAAATAGTATTGTAGTCTTCAATGTATTTAGACTCTTATATAGAATCGGGCGTGTTGAATCAGGGTGTCACTGACTCAACTATATAAACTAACTGGTATGGTGCTTTGCAAAGTGCTCTCTATTCAAACAACCTTGAGAAATTATATCGTAAAGGATTTTTTTTTATGTTCAACAATTAAAGAAATATGATTAGAATATCTCCATTAGTTAATAATTGAGATAGGTCTTATTTGAACAATATTGATAAGTTAGAAGTTATATTGTGTCGGATTTGTATATTTAACAAATAAGGACATGTGATTAAAATTTCTCAAGTAATTAGTTAATAGTTGAGATATGTGGAAAATTGCCAAGCCCCAAGGGTTAGCTCAGTCAGTTAGTGCCATTCTTGCTAGGATGTTGTTGATAATCTGATATGCTATATAATCCTCGGTTTGATTCCAATGGGTTCAGGTGCATTGAGTGTACACCGCTTGCTTTACATTGGGTGCCTTTTTTAGAATAGGGGGAAGTGCTAGAAAGTTTCCTAGGGATTTATTTCTGAGGAAAAATGTGGTAAATTGCCATAATGATTATTTTAAACTAGAAGTTGATCACTGATCATCTTGGAGTTGCATAATTTTAAACTAGAAGTTGATCACTGATAATCTTGGAGTTGCATAGGAAGCATCAAATATGAAAGAGACAATTATTTTTCTTGAATATTTATTTTGCATATGGATGTTTTGGAGATAATTATATTTATATATGGCATTCATGTTAATGAAACATATTTCAATTTTTTTGTTTTACTTATTATATTCATGGTTATGCTTATATTTTTTTGTGTTTTCCTATTCCATTCTTTATTGTCTTTGTGAGTTGTTCAAGTTTAGATATTAGTAGTTATACAAGATACAATATCACATTTGGTAGCATTCTTGATTCACAGTAAACATGTAAATTTTCAACCATGATTGGTGATAGTGGTCATGGTTCATATTAGAAGAATGATACTGGAATTTGTGGAAGTGTTAAACATACAACTCTTTATAGTGAAAGCCATCACATGCAACCATTTAGTGCACTGTCTTGACCTATAACTTTTATATGCATTATCACTATCTAATTGTTAGGAAGAAAATATGTTTATCTAATGTGATTAATCAACAATAACTCTATTTGAAAACACAATCAAATAAGGAATTACTTATTTACACAAGTTTAAATGGTCAAAGAATCCAATGACTATTTGAAAAGACAATCAAACAAGGAATTACTTATTTACACAAGCTTAAATGGTCAAAGAATCCAAATAAACTTGTGTAATGCAATGCAAAGGAAAACAAATGATATATTTAGTAGTGGGACCCATTACAGTTTAATTTTTATTGAGATGGGAAACTCTTTTATATTGTATTAAATAATACATAGAAATCAGAATGATTTATCAACATGCATTTAGTTGTCGAGACAAATCTGAAACAATTTAAAGTTGTTTTAAATCACGTTCAGGCACATTGAGTTTACAATGTTAATGAGACAAGTTATATATTTCTTTTTCAAGCACAATTTAAATACTTGAATTTCTTATTTTTTGTTTAGGAGGAAGATTCAATACTATAGTGATAAAATGATATACAAATATGTAAAAACTTGAAATTCAGAAGACAAATAAGGTAATTTTGTTGAATGATACTACTTAATTCTTACTATATTTAGACTCTACAAAAAATTAAGTATGAACCATTCTCTGAGTTGTACAAAGGCATTGGTTTGTCTAAAGCTCCAAAATGATTTTTTTGGTCATAGAATTCTTATTCAAAGATCCCTAATAAATTAAATGCTATATGATCAAATGATTTGCTTCAAGTGCTCTCTCCTTTGTTAATTTCCCAACCAATGAGTGTAATTGATGAGGATGGATATATATCATCCTAGACTCTGCTATTATCATTTCCCAAGTTTGCATAGTGTAACACATGCCTTAGAGTTGGGGAGGGGTGCTTTAGGTAGTGTTGTTGCTTCTTGTTCCTCATCTCTTAGTTTTAGTTCCGCTCTATACAAAGTGTTTCACCATGAAGGTTAGGGGCTTTGTATTTGTCAATACTTATTTAACATGGGTCCAATTCTAGCTCATAGCGAGTCTCTTTGTAGGGGACTTGAGCTACTACCTTATTTCCAACCTTAAACCTATTACATGTACATTTTCTAACTCGAACATATGCATGGAAGAACGCATGGATAATGCATATAGAAGTTAAAAAGAAAAAGAAAAAAAGGAGGTTGGCAGTCAAGCATGGAACCTCTCAATGAATGCTTCTAGAGTTTCAATAAGCAATGGTTAAACAAGATCATGCATATACTCTTGGGGAAATCATTCTAGTGGTGGTACAAGACTTATGTAACATCGACACTGCATACAACTACACTTGTATTAGTTGGATCAACATGACACATTGTTAATTACCTTAGTTGCATGTGCATAACAAATGCATAGAAACACCTATCGTGAAGGGGGATATCCAAGTTGTAAAATATCAAAATATGTTTTCAAGATTGTGTTGTGCAAAATATGAATCTTAAATTACGAACAAAACATTTTACCCTTTTCTACCATGTATCGCTTGTCATTAAGTTTATTCCCAAATGATGTTAAAATATGTTTTTTTTTTGGGGTTAGTTAGAATATGCAACATGGTATATATATATATATATAAAGAAAGAAAGAAAGTTGTGAGGTCAAGTAATCCAAAACGACTTGGTTGGAAATTTAAAAAATGAGACAATTTAATGGAAAAATATGCATTAACTAGCCAAAACTTGTTGGGGCAACATGTGCGGGCGGGGTTCTCTTCTCCTTGGGAGGAAATAATCAACTTCTCTTCTCTTGGAATATCGAGCATGCTACTAACAATCAGGCTAAGGCTTATGCTCTACTCCAAGGATTGAAATTGGTCTGTCAATGAGGTATATCCTCACTCTCGATCATTGGGGATTTCAGGGTGGTCATTAGTCATTTGAGAAAGAAGACTTTGCCCAAAGACATGAAGCTAACAACAGTCTACCAATGAGTCTATCATGAGCTGGACACCTTGCATACCTTTGTTGCTCAACACATACTTCATCACAATAATTCTATAGAGGACAAGCAAGCAAACCTAGCTTTAAGGGACCCCTTAGAAGCTCTAAGGGTCTTAGAAGCTCTAAGGGTCAATGAGAAAATCTCATCTGATCCAATCCCATGATCATTCTCAAACTTTTGAACATAGGTTGTAAAGGAGGAAATAAAGATGCTCATATAGTGAGCACTCACCAAAGTGATGGGTTGATAGCATGTGCCCTCGTGTCCACCACAACATTGTCGTGTGTGGTCATGACATAGGATGGAATAGATTTTTCATGCAGGGGCCTCGTGTCCACCTTCCCCCCTTGCCTTCAATTCGAAAGTGTTCAATGCACCTTAGCCAAATGCACACGTGCTCGGATAGTCGTAGGGATTCTTCTGCCATTTCTCCTAGTCGCACCAGCCTTTGGATGTATGGCCGTGGTACCTTTGCAAAGGGAGAGTGCGTCAGTATGGATCTTCTTGCACATGCCCACTCATTTCAGGGATTGTACCCCTTCGACGACTAATTACCCGATGCAATATAATTTCAAGAGCTATGGATTTGAGGTCATTAATGTTGATGATTACAACTTCATGAGACATCCTCCAGGACATAGATTGAGTGAGTCGACCTATGAGAGAGCCCATGTGTTGGGTGCATTGATGATTATAGCTGTGTGAGACATCCTCCATGACATAGACCTGAGAGAGAACCCATGCATTGGGTGTGTGGTTCCAATCTGAGACAGAACTGGAACATTGTGATGGCCTCCTCTATGCAGAGAGTTGAGATGATACTCCAGATGATTCTCCTGTGTAACGCAGTGAGAAAGAAGATCGACTGAGCACAGGTGAACGTGTCTGTGGCTGAGCACAGGTGAACGTGTGGAAAAACCATGAGCTGGGTGCATTGTTTTGAGACATAGATGAAATGATGTATTAGCCTCCTCTGAGCAGAGAGTTGAGATGATGAACTCTAGATTATGTTCCTATGTAATGCAATGGGAAAGAAGGTCCGTTGAGTTGGACGTGCATGTGGATGAGCACATGTGAACGTGATCCTAGTGGCTGAGCACTAGTGAGTGTGGTTCTCCTGTGAGACACAGTGAGATAGAGCTGTGGACATCCATGTGGCTGAGCACTAGTGGGTGTATGAGATCCCTTGCTATATTGTTCAAGAGTCATACTTACCTGTAACCCTACTTGTGATGTAAAGGGTACAAGTCAGCCCCACCATTAATGTAAAAGATAATTAACATGGTAATTATTAATTATATTATAAGTTATTGAGGTCAGCCCTGTTGTGCCAATAAACACTTCCGTTGACAGGTTCAATCTAATATAAATAAAGGAAAATTCCTCATTGAGGAATCATATCAAGTGTGAGTTTGGAAATTTCAGCAAACACTTGTTCTTGGGAAAAGTGCACACCTCTCTTGGGCGCTAGTCTACTAGGATTTGTGAGCACCCTCTTGTGTACTAGGTCTTTATGGTGGTGGAGGTCTTTCTCTGGAAGAATATAGCAAAGGATTGGCTGGGTTTTCTTCCCTTGTTGAGAAGGGTTTCCTAGGATACTTCTTGTGTACTTGTGCATGGTGTTTCTTCTTATGACCTTGGTTGTTGCAACAAATTGTTTATGGTTTAAGTAAAATGCTAAAAATGGAATGAACTTCATGCTTAAGCCTAGATTATTGAAAAATCAACATTGTTTCAGAGCATAGGTCTTGAAGAACCCATTTCACAAGTTTCTACCAATCATCCCTCCTCTTTTGCAGAACTGTACGACCCTCCTAGGGTTTCTAGAAAATCTGCACGACCCTCTTCTTTTGGGTGTTTTAGCACTTCACACTTGGACGTTGGGGCTGAAATTTGGACAGGAGTGTATGACCTCCTTCAATGCACCTCCAGAAACTCTCAAAATGAAATTTCGAGAATTTTGGATTTTTTGGCCCTAGGGTTTCTAGTGTTCCGCAAATTTTTGCAGATTTCTAGCTTTAGGGTTTCTGCAGCTCTTTGAAGAAGCCTTCAAGTTTACCTGTGGTCTTCTGACTTTCAAGGATTATTGTTGGTAGTCATAAGTCCACCAAAACCTAAGGTTGTTATCCTAGCCTAACCATTAGGTTTTCTATCCCAGTTGACAAGGGTTTGTGAAGAATCTAAAAATATGATGAATAGAACTATGATGGAAGATAAGCTTGATGGATCAAGCAACTTCAAGTTCCTGGAAGACAAGACTTCATAGGAATACTTAGTGTAGGTGATACAAAAAGGTTTATCAAAGAGAACTATTGATGAATGGAAGGAAGATGACGTCAAGACAAGGAAGTCAATCATATACTCAAGATCTTACATTGAAGGGCCAACTTCAAAATAAGAAGATGACAAAAGGTGACACCGTGACTACCTTCTTCATGCAGATGTCAGAAGATAGAGATCAACCAGGTGCCATTGGAGAAATCATATCAGCACCCTCAGGTATGCACTTGTATATATTATTTGTATCATTGTCATGAGGGTAAATGCAGGAGGAAGGAACCTTTGCCGAAGTCATGGATCCAGAGGGATCTCAATGCATCCAAAGGAACAACACATTGGAAGTAAAGACTCTAGGTTTGATTTTTTTTTTAATTTTCATGCCTCTAACCTACATTCCTAAAGTTTATTACATTACAATTAGGTGTTGTAGCTGTAACAATAATCCTTAAATTGTTTTGATTCTAGAGATGTACTCATTATTTTCCTTTAGGAGATATTTTTGTCTTGTTTCCTTTCGTTTGTTTTCTTGTTCCAGGCAAGTTAAACAACAAAGGAAGATGGTTATACTCCAGACTTCAGAGGGAGTCAAAACTATTTGAGAAGGAGGAAGAACATAATCATCATTGAGGCAACCAATGCAATAGTGCATGATCAAAACCCTTCTATGATTCTATGGGCAGAAGCATGCATGACACAATATATGTTCAGATCAGGAGCCTTCACCAGATTTTGAAGAAACATAACCCCCGAATAAGACTTCACCAGAGTAAATCACGAGATTGAACACTTCAAGATATTTGGGTGCCCAATGTATTTTCATGTACCCAAAGAGAAGAGGTCCAAGCTAGAAAGGATACATTTATGGGATAATAGTGAATCTTTGAAGACTTATCAGATCTACATCCTTGGCCAGAGACAGATTGAGACAAGTAGAGATGTTTCCTTTGAAGAAGAGATGATGTTGTAAAAGATCTAGAGAACCTCAGATGGAGATTGACAGTGAGACAATACCTTCTCCCCCTTCAGCAATTTAGAGGGAGACATAAATTATTCCAGCCGATCCAGTTGATATGCCCAAAGATATTGTAGTAGGTCATAAAAAGGCCTACCTAGGCTTGACAAACTCTGGAGGAGGCAGAGAAACATACAAGCCCCTCAAGGCACATCCTGAGAGAGAAAAGAGATTTTCGAGCTACCCTTTAGCCATGAGCCACATCATTGATTCTGAGCCTTCTTGTCATGGAGAAGCAACAAGTGAACAATTATGGCAAGTTGCCATGACGAAAGAATACCAGTATATCTCAAAGAATGATGTATGAGATATTGTTCAGAGACCAAAAGGGAAGTCTGTGGTGACTTCCAAGTGGATCTATAAGATCAAGCATGCAGCTGATGGAAGCATCGAGAAATACAAAGTGAGATATGTAGCGAGAGGATTCCCACAAACAAAGGGAGTTGTCTATGATGAGACACTTGATCCAGTAAGCTCGATACACTTCCATCCATACTACCATCCATGAGTTGGAAACTACATCAGATGGATGGATTCTTGATGAGTTTGGGTTTCAACAAGAGTGTTGCTGATCCAAACCTATATTATTACTTTGTTGGTGATGAGAGCCTGATTTTGATGACTTATTCAGGAAGTCTTGTTGTTGGATACAAGTAAGATTTGATTTCTGATTTCGAGATGAAGGATCTGAGTATGATACACTACTTCTTGAGACAAGAAGTATGATAGAGGACCAATCAGACTTTTCTCGAGTCAAGGAAAATATACAGTGGGGACATTAAAGAAGTTCGGTGTAACATAATAATGGTGAAGGATTTGAAGAAAATGAATGATGATTCAGAYGAGTTGATCCACAACTGATTAAATCACTAATGTATCTGGTTAACACCAGACCTGATTCATGCTATGCAGTGAATGTACTTAGTCAATTCATGAGTCAACCGAAATAGACTCACGAGATAGCAGTAAAGCATGTATTGAAATATATACGAGGCATAGTTGGATATGGCCTGAGATATGCCTCCAATGTGAACTTGAGTTTGCATGGATATGCCGATACAAAATTGAACAAAGAGTACAGTGGACTGGAAGAGCATATCTAGTTGTTGTTTTACCTTGGAGTTTTCCATGGTTTCCTGATACAACAGGAAACAAAGCTCTGTGGCCTTAAGTACCGCAGAAACAAAGTATATAACATTGAGTGTGGAAGTATGCGAAGCAGTGTGGTTTCACAAGATTCTGGAAGATTTATTCGATCATGGGATGGATCCTACTACTGTTCATTGTGACAACTAGAGCTGTGTGAAGCTCTCTGAGAACCCTATGTTTCATGATAGATCGAAACACATTGAGATAAAATATCATTATATCAGAGACATGATGCAAAGGAAAGGAATACACGTGCAATACCTTCCTATACATGAGCAGATTGCAGATATCTTCACCAAACTGCTTGCCATTATGAAGTTCAAGTACTTCTATGAGAATTTGGCTTGATGGAGAATACCTGTCTAGCTAAGAGAAAGTGTTGATAACTACAGCCAAGACGAAGTTCGAGTACTTTCATGTGAGACTTGACTTGATGGAGAATGCCTCCTTAGATGAGAGGGAGTGTTGATGATTACAATTGCGTGAGACATCCTCCAGGACACATACCTAAGAGAGAATCCATGAGTTGGGTGTGTGGTTCCTATCTGAGACAGAATTGGAACATTGTGTTGGCCTTCTCTATGCAGAGATTTGAGATGATACTCCAGATGATACTCATGTGTAACGCAGTGAGAAATAAGATATGCTGAGTTGGACGTACCTATGGCTGAGCACAGGTGAATGTGTGGAAATTCCCATGAGATGGGTGCATCGTTCTGAGACAGAGATGAAACATTGTATTAGCCTCCTCTGAGCAGAGAGTTGAGATGATGAACTCCAGATGATTCTCCTGTGTAATGCAGTGGGAAAGAAGGTCTACTGAGTTAGACGTGCCTATGGATGAGCACAAGTGAACATGATCCTAGTGGCTGAGCACTAGTGAGTGTGGTTCTCCTGTGAGACGCAGTGATATAGAGATGTGGACATCCCTGTGGCTGAGTACAGATGGATGTGCCCCTAGTGGCTGAGCACTAGTGGGTGTATGNGAGTTGATCCACAACTGATTAAATCACTAATGTATCTGGTTAACACCAGACCTGATTCATGCTATGCAGTGAATGTACTTAGTCAATTCATGAGTCAACCGAAATAGACTCACGAGATAGCAGTAAAGCATGTATTGAAATATATACGAGGCATAGTTGGATATGGCCTGAGATATGCCTCCAATGTGAACTTGAGTTTGCATGGATATGCCGATACAAAATTGAACAAAGAGTACAGTGGACTGGAAGAGCATATCTAGTTGTTGTTTTACCTTGGAGTTTTCCATGGTTTCCTGATACAACAGGAAACAAAGCTCTGTGGCCTTAAGTACCGCAGAAACAAAGTATATAACATTGAGTGTGGAAGTATGCGAAGCAGTGTGGTTTCACAAGATTCTGGAAGATTTATTCGATCATGGGATGGATCCTACTACTGTTCATTGTGACAACTAGAGCTGTGTGAAGCTCTCTGAGAACCCTATGTTTCATGATAGATCGAAACACATTGAGATAAAATATCATTATATCAGAGACATGATGCAAAGGAAAGGAATACACGTGCAATACCTTCCTATACATGAGCAGATTGCAGATATCTTCACCAAACTGCTTGCCATTATGAAGTTCAAGTACTTCTATGAGAATTTGGCTTGATGGAGAATACCTGTCTAGCTAAGAGAAAGTGTTGATAACTACAGCCAAGACGAAGTTCGAGTACTTTCATGTGAGACTTGACTTGATGGAGAATGCCTCCTTAGATGAGAGGGAGTGTTGATGATTACAATTGCGTGAGACATCCTCCAGGACACATACCTAAGAGAGAATCCATGAGTTGGGTGTGTGGTTCCTATCTGAGACAGAATTGGAACATTGTGTTGGCCTTCTCTATGCAGAGATTTGAGATGATACTCCAGATGATACTCATGTGTAACGCAGTGAGAAATAAGATATGCTGAGTTGGACGTACCTATGGCTGAGCACAGGTGAATGTGTGGAAATTCCCATGAGATGGGTGCATCGTTCTGAGACAGAGATGAAACATTGTATTAGCCTCCTCTGAGCAGAGAGTTGAGATGATGAACTCCAGATGATTCTCCTGTGTAATGCAGTGGGAAAGAAGGTCTACTGAGTTAGACGTGCCTATGGATGAGCACAAGTGAACATGATCCTAGTGGCTGAGCACTAGTGAGTGTGGTTCTCCTGTGAGACGCAGTGATATAGAGATGTGGACATCCCTGTGGCTGAGTACAGATGGATGTGCCCCTAGTGGCTGAGCACTAGTGGGTGTATGCGATCCCTTGCTATATTGTTCAAGAGTCAGACTTACCTGTAATCCTACTTGTGATGTAAAGGGTACATGTCTCCCCCCCACCATTAATGTAAAAGATAATTAATATGGTAATTATTAATTATACTATAATTTATTGAGGTTGGCTTTGTTGTGCCAATAAACACTTATGTTGACAAGTTCACTCTAATATAAATAAAGAAAAATTCCCCATTGAGGAATCATATCAAGTGTGAGTTTGGAAATTTCAGCAAACACTTGTTCTTGGGAAAAGTGTGCACCTCTCTTGGGTGCTAGTCTACTAGGATTTGCGAGCACCCTCTTGTGTACTAGGTATTTATGGTGGCGGAGGTCTTTCTCTTGAAGAATATAGCAAAGGATTGGCTGGGTTTTCTTCACTTGTTGAGAATGGTTTCCCATGATACTTCTTGTGTACTTGTGCATGGTGTTTCTTCTTGTGATCTTGGTTGCTACAACAAATTGTTTATGGTTTAAGTAAAATGCTAAAAATGGAATGAAATTCATGCTTAAGCCTAGCTTATTGAAAAATCAACAGGGTGTGCCCATGAGATGGGTGTGTCATTCCTCTCTGGACTGAGATGAGATGACGTTTCCTCCTGTATGGGGTGAAGGTGCCCATGTGATGGGCGTGTGTCAGACTCTGGACTGATTTGTTATGACGTGTGGTCTCTTGCCTTGTGGACTCAATTGAGTCAGGATTGAGATGGTACTCCAGATGATTCTCCTGTGGACTTAGTGAGATAAAGATCTATTGAGTAGGGCGTCCCTGTGGCTGAGCACAGGTGGACTTGCCCCTAGTGGCTGAGCGCTAGTGGATGTGTGAGATCCCTTTCTATATTGTCTGAGAGTAATATTTACCTGTAACCCTAATTGTGATGTAAAGGGTACATGTCGGCTCCACCATATGTGAAAGATAATTAATGTTTATTGTAATAATTAATTATTTTCTGAGTTATTGAGGTCAACCCTCTTGTGCCAATAGACACCATTTTTGGTCTTTCCAGTCTAGTATAAATAAAGGTGATTTCCCCATTGAGGAAACACGCAAGTCACTTGTCATTTGGAAATTTCAGCAAGTACATTTCTAGGGATGAAGTGCACACCCCTCTTGGGCGCAAGTTTAAGGGTCGTAGAGCACCCTCTTGTGTGCATTAGAGTTTCATGGTTGGAGGATCTTATCTTGAGAATATAACAAAGGATTGGTGGGTTTTTCTCCCTTGTTGAAAAGGATTTTCCCAGGATATTTCTTGTGTTCTTGTGCATGGTATTTCTTCTTGTGATCTTGGTTATTGCAATAATTGTGAATGATGTAGCTCCATTTGTTTATGGTTCAAGTAAATGATAAAATGAAATAAAACTCATGATTGAGCCTAACATAGTGAAAATTCAACATGGTTTCAGAGCATAGGTCTTGAAGAAGCTATTTCACAAGCTTCTAGTAGTCGTCCTCTCTCTTCTGCATAACCGTACAACCCTCCTAGGGTTTCCATAAATTTGTACGTCCCTCTCCATTTTGGGTGTTGCAACACTTAATATTGAAACGTTGGGGCTAAAATTTTCATAGGTGTGTATGACCTCCCTCAACGCACCTCCAACAACTCTCATATTGCAATTCCGAGAATTTTGGATTTTTGCCCCTAGGGTTTCTAGGGTTTCACAATTTTCTGCAGAAAATTCAGATTTAGGGTTTCTGCAACTCATTGAAGGAACTTTTCAGCTCACTAGTGTTCTTATGACTTTCAAATCTTATTGTTGGAAGTCATAAGCCCAACAAAACCTAAGTTTTCTAGCCTAGTTTGGCCATTAGGATTTCTAGCCCAGTTGGCAAGGGTTTGTGAAGAATCTGAAAATATGATGAACAAAACCTTGGTGGAAGATAGGCTTTATGGATCAAGCAAATTCAGCTCTTGGAAGTCAATACTTTAGAGCACTCTTGAAGAGGAAGACTTATTGTGGGTGATGCAAAAAGGTTTACCAGAGACAACTACCGATGAAGAGAAGGACGAAAGAAAGGAAGATGATGACAATGCAAGGAAGATAATAATTGAATCAGTAAGAGATCATCTCCTGCCTCACATTTCCAACATGAAGAAAACTTATGAAATGTATGAAGAATTGAATAATATATTTGAGAGTGACAACACCCTCAAATATCTTACATTGAAGGGCCGACTTCAAAATATCAAGATGACTAAAGGTGACACCGTTGCTACCTTCTTCATGAAGATGTCAGAGATCAGAGATCAACTAGGTGCCATTGGAGAAATCATATCAGACATAGAACTTGTTTTGACCACTCTCAATAATCTTCCAAAACATTGGGAACAATTTCTTCAAAGTATCGGTGGTAGAGAAAAACTACCTACTTTTGATCCTCTATGGACAGACTACACCTAGGAAGAAATTAGACTTATAGCCATAGGAGTGGAAGACTCCCCCCATGATGACAATCATTCTCTTGCACTTCATACAAAGAAAGGAGGAAGAAATAAAATAAACTTCAGGGAAACATTCAAAGATGAGAATAATTCAGGTTATCAGAGAAAAGACATGTCAAAGGTCTAGTGCTTCAGATGTGACAAGTATGGACACATTGTGAGAAATTGTTCTACCAGGAAGATAGAAAGAAAATATGCTTCCACTGTTGACATAGATCTAGACCCACCTCAGAAAGATGAAGACATGAGAAATGAGGATTTCTTCCTCTAAGGACAAATACGAGATTGAGCATAACTGTAGACTAGGGTAAGGTTTTGTACTACTTTCCTTATTTGATTAACCTATAGTTGTTTGCATTCTAATAATGAAGGGTATTATCCGTGGTGTGGGATCCCTCTTGTCTTGGACCATTATCCCTGGTATGGGAGTCCAAATTTTCTTAGTTGGTTATTATCATAGTAGACGAGGCCATTTTGATTGTTATCTCCATGGGAGGTCATATTGGTTATTATCCTAGTACGAGAGGCCAACAAAGTACTGTAGAGTCAGTAGAGGACTTGAGAAGACATGAGATGCCTCCAGGTTAGCAGCAGAAAAAGAAAGAAGGGAAGATGTCTATCCTTCAGATCTTAGAGGAGTTACTTGACTTAGAGGGAGTCAAACTATTTGAGAAGAAGAAAGAGGCAATACCTTGTCCCCTTCAACAGTTTAGAGGGATACAAACATTGTTTAGTTGATCAAGTTGTTCCAGTTGATCCAATTGCTCCATTTGATGTTCACTGAGACATTGCAGTGGGTCATAAAATTCCTTCTCGGGCTCGACAAACTCTGCAAGAGGTAGAGGGACATGCAGCTCCTCAAAGCACATCTTGAGAGAGTAAGAGACCAATAAGATTTTCGAGCTACTTTTCATCCATGAGCCACATCATTGATATTGAGCTTTCTTGTCATGGAGAAGTGATAAGTCAGCAGGTATGGAAAGATGCTATGACAGAAGAGTATCAGTCCATCTTGAAGAATGATGTGTGGGATATTGTTCCAAGACCAGAAGGGAAGTCTATAGTAACTTCCAAGTGGATCTATAAGATCAAGCATGCAACTGATAGAAGTGTCGAGAAATAAGAAGTGATATGTGTAGCCAGAGGATTCTCACAAGTGGATGGAATTGACTACGAGGATACATTTGCTCCAGTATCCTGATACACTTCCATCCATACTATCATTGCACTAGTTGCATCCATGGGTTGGAAACTACATCTGATGGATGTAAAGACAACATTTCTCAATGGTGAGAATGATGAAGAAGTTTACATCGAGCAACTAGAAGGATTTGTGATACATGAAAAGAAAACTCATGTGTCAGGTTGAAGAAAGCCCTGTATGGACTAAAACATGCACCTCTTGCTTGGTATGAGAAGATGGATGGATTCTTGTTGATTTTGGGATTCAACAAGAGTGTTGTCGATCCAAACCTATATTATCATATTGTTGGTAATGAGTGCCTAATCGTGGTCCTGTATGTGGATGACTTATTCCTCACCAATTAAGAAAGACTTATTGCTGAATGCAAGAGAGCATTGACTTCTGGATTCGAGATGAAGAATCTGAGTATGATGTACTATTTCTTGGGACTAGAAGTATGGCATAGGACTGATGATATTTTCCCGAGTCAAGGAAAATATACAATGGATATATTGAAGAAGTTGGGTATGATAGACTACAAATCCATGTTGACACCAATGGTAATGGATTTGAAGAAGATGAACAATTCTTCTACTGATTCAGGCGATATTGATCCACATTTATACCGATAGCTGATTGGATCATTGATGTATCTGGTTAACACTAGACCTGACATATGCTATGCAGTGAATGTACTTATTCAGTTCATGAGTCAACCGAGACAAAATCACTGGATAAAAATGAAGCATGTATTGAGATATCTACGAGGCATAGTTGGATATGGCATGAGATATGCCTCTAGTGTAGACATGAGTTTGCAGGGATATGCCGATGTAGATTTGGCAGGGAGTGCAGTGGACCGAAAGAGCACATCCGATTGTTGTTTTACCTTGGGGTCTGCCATGGTTTCTTGGTGCAGTAGGAAACAAAGCTCTGTGGCCTTGAGTACCGTAGAAAAAGAGTATATAGCGTTGAGTGTGGCAGTCCGCTAAGTAGTGTGGCTTCACAATCTCCTGACAGATTTATTTGATCATGAGATGGATCCTACCATTATTCATTGTGATAACCAGAGTTGTGTGAAGCTCTCTGAGAACCCTGTGTTTCACGATAGATCGAAACACATTGAGATAAAATATCATTATATCAGAGACATGGTTAAAAGGAAAGCAATACACATGCAATACCTTCCTACACATGAGCAGATTGTAGATATCTTCACCAAACCGCTTGCCAAGACGAAGATCGAGTACTTCCATGAGAGACTTGGCCTAGTGGAGAATGCCTCCCTAGTTGAGAGGGAATGTTGATGATTACAACTTCATGATACATCCTTAAGCACACAGACTGAGTGAGCCGACCTATGAGAGAGGCCATGTGCTGGGTGTTCCCATGAGATGGGTGTGTCGTTCCTCTCTAGATTGAGATGATACAATGTGTGCCCCTGTGTGGGGTGAAGATGCCCATGTGATGGGTGTGCGCCAGACTCTGGACCGAGTTGTTATGACATGTGGTCTCCTGGCTTGTTGAGTCTTGAGATGGTACTCCAGATGATTCTCCTGTGGACTCAGTGAGATAGAGATCTATTGAGTAGGGCATCCCTGTGGCTGAGCACAGGTGGACGTGCCCCTAGTGGCTGAGCACTAGTGGATGTGTGAGATCCCTTGCTATATTGTCTGAGAGTAATATTTACCTGTAACCCTAATTGTGATGTAAAGGGTACATGTCGGCTCCACCATATGTGAATGATAATTAATGTTTATTGTAATAATTAATTATTTTCTAAGTTATTGAGGTCGGCCCCATTGTGCCAATAGACACCATTTTTGGTCTTTCCATTCTAGTATAAATAAAGGTGATTTCCCCATTGAGGAAACACACAAGTCACTTTTCATTTGGACATTTCAACAAGTACATTTCTAGGGATGAAGTGTGCACCTCTCTTGGGTGCACGTTTCAAGGTAGTAGAGCACCCTCTTGTGTGCATTAGGGTTTCATGGTTGAAGGATATTCTCTTGAGAATATAGAAAAGGATTGCTGGGTTTTTATCCCTTGTTGAGAATGGTTTTCCCAGGATATTTCTTGTGTTCTTGTGCATGGTATTTCTTCTTGTGATATTGGTTATTGCAACAATTGTGAATGGTGTAGCTACATTTGTTTATGGTTCAAGTAAATGATAAAATGAAATAAACCTCATGCTTGAGCATAACATAGTGAAAATTCAACAATTAAATACTCCCCCATCGTGGTGGTGGATTCACACATGATAGGAGTGTATTTAAACTGCCCCACCTTGGGAATATCCATTGCAAGGTCTTGTGAACTAGAGGTATGAGGAATTGGTTTCGAAAGGTGACGAAATGGACTTGCATAGCACTGAGATTGCAATGGAACTCCATGACTTGGTGCATCGTCATTTAGGAAAAACGCAGTGGAGATGGGAGCTAACAGAGGAGGAACATGCGGAACTAGTTCAGTATGTCCTAGCTCCGTAGATTCATGTGCATGGATTATCCACTCAGCTTCTCACTACCGTGGAAATTTTGGTAGAGAAGAGGTAGGGGCAACATCAAATCTAATATGAATGGGCAACAATATGTTAAGAAGTCGAAGAAATGAGGATCCACTCCAACTCCTAGTCGCCAATTAGCTCAACCTCAGTAAATTCAGTAGTGGGTTCATCACCCGATCCCCAGTAACACCTTCCAGACTTAAATTCACCCCTAACTTAGATTGAAGAAGAGCTAGGCAGGGATGTTTCCCCTAGATAATTTATATGCAAATGTTTCGTTTTTGTTTTCTGTTGCTAGGCATATTTTATAGGCTATATACTTGAAGCAATTTTGATATATTGTATAAGTCAAAGACAACTCCAAACCTTCCGAACTATTTTTCTAGATACCATCAATTTTTTTCCTTCTAAGCTAAGGTTGTAATGGTTTTTTTATAATCTAGCTACTTCTGCAACTTATTGTAGATCTTTTAATAAAATTTTCTCCAATTCTTTTGAAAAAAAAATAGCCAAAATTTGTAATCGAAGCAAGTTAAAAGTAGGTTAAACATTGGTTAAGTATATTGATATTATAAATTTCATTAGATGAACATTCTAAACTATGATAATGAAATAATATGTAATTGGTAGGAAATCTACAATGTTGTATTGAAACATTCCTTGAATAGTGAAATTATGAACTAAATTTAATGTAGTTAAAAAAAGGATAATGCATATATAAGTTAAAAGGAAAAAAGAAAAAAAGGAGGCCGATGGTCAAGTATAGAACCTCTCAACTAATATTTCTAGGGTTTCAATAAGCAGTGGTTAAACAAGATCATGCATAGATTCTTAGAAATCATTCCAATGGTGGTACAAGATTTATGTAATGCCAATACTACATACAACTACACTCGTACTAGTTGGATCAACATGACACATTGCTAATTACCTTAGTTGCAAGTGCACAACAAAATCACATAAAAACCTATGGTGAAGAGGGACAACCTTGTGTGACAAAATATCAAATGTTTTCAAGATTGTGTTGTGCACAATATGAATCTTAAATTATGAATATAACATTTCACCATCTCCTACCATGTATCTAATATCATTGAGTTAATTCCCCAAATGATGTCAAAATATGTTTCTTTTGGTTAGTTAGAGTTTGCAACATGATTTTGAATACATACATACATACATACATACATACATACATACATACATACATACATACATACATACATACATACATACATACATACATACATACATACATACATACATACATACATAC
>ML811293.1:175349-208254 GCA_009831015.1 Picea engelmannii
ATATATATATATATTGCTAGCGGGAAGGCTCCCCCGCCCCTCTCTTTTAACTACACCAGGGTTCAGAATGTAGACAGATCGAGATTAACCGTCTAAAAGTCAATTAATTCTTTATACTACCCTAAACATACCAAAACTAATATAAAGAAAGAAAGGAAAAAAGGAGATTGGGTAACTATACCTCTAATCCCACGTCTAGTGATGACCTCCTCGTGCTTGAAAGTTCCACTGACTGAAAGCCTCCTCCCAGGGCTGACCTACATCCAAAGATTGACAAACAAAAAACTACAAGCATGCTATTCCATATATAAGTTAGGGTTAGATGTTAGAATGTCAAGCATAAATCAACAAAAGTATTCGAGACACCATCATTTGGGAAAGGAAAATGTAATTCTTTTATTAATAACACAAAGATTATACCTTTACAATCTAAGTCGGCCACCGTTCCGCGAACTTGGTCCAGGCTCCTCTTCACCAAGCTCCAAGTGCACCTTGTATGAATTTATCCTCTCAACCTTCTGATCTCTTCTAGGGAAGTGAATGGGTTAAATGAAGGAAGAAGGGGCTAATGGGGGAATGCTGAGGCAAATTCTCACAAAAGGAAGCAATATCTTGGGCAAGGAGGGGAAGTGAAATCAGACAAAGTTTCACTGTTATTATTCTTAGATGTGAAATGAGACCCCAACACCTCCTTTTATATGACAAAAGGATGGTTATTCGGTTGGGTGACAAGCTATAACAAGTGGATTAGTTGGGAAACTACCAATAACCCGTCAATTTCAACGAATTCCTTGCAACTTTTTATTTTTTTCAACTTTTGCAAGTATGCAGAGGCTGTAATGGTGCAACATGCGTATGTATATGAGCTGTAGTGGTGCAACAAGTGTATGTACATGGGTAGTAATGGTGCAGGGCACATACATCTTCTAAAAAATGTTTTTTTAAGAAGAGCAACTCAACAGTGCTTTGACAAAAAATGCAAGTAAGAGGGCCAAGGCCATGTATGCATGTGTAGAGAAATTTAGGGTTATAACAAATTCCCCCTAATGTGTGAGGTCAAAAGAGCATATGATGGTCGAGATACATTATAATATCTTCACCAATGTACAAAATCGAGTGAGCCCGGGACTAGAGTTCGAGAGGTGCCATATGCAAAAACAATTGTCTCTCCAAGGCGGGCATACCCATGATCGGGATGAAATAAATCATGGATTCCAATCAAATACACTGAAGATCCATGTCATATAACTATATAAAGTGTAGCAACGAGAAATACACAATGGATCTACATCTCAAAATCAAATATATACACATATAGTATCCATCTTCTAGAAGCCAATGACGCCCGATGGCTAGAGATGAGGTCTTCATAGCTCGAGCAACAACTTCAAGATACTCAAAACTCAGTTAGAAGTATAATGGGAGTGCATAACTCAATACCTTGAGGTCTTCGACGACTCGTTGGGAAAAGACAAGAGGATCTTTGTGATCAGGTAAAGAACTTCGTTGATTTTGAATCAGGACTTGACTGGACTCTCAGGATGGCCGACTCATGAGGTCAAGAGACAAACTGTGGAAAGGCTGACTCATGTTAGGTGAAAATTCCCTTGGAAAAAATCATGAAAGATTATCAGACTCAAGCAACATGACATTGACATAAGTTCACGATGCAAGAGGCAACACAAACTCTCCATGTGTTTGGAAGACTAACCAAACGGAGGATGACATAGATCTATGTAGCGAGAACAACTTCATAAGGTCATACTAGATCCCAATGCTTGACAAACAAACAGAAGGATGTGCTTTGTCGAAGGGAGACTCTTTGTGCTGCCAAAAAAGAATACATATTTCCCATCCCCTCCTTTTGGGATATTTGATTTTTTTGTCTTTTTCAATTTTTTAAATATCTTGAAAAAGAATAAAAGACTACTACGTTACAAAGGAGGAACGAGTGTCGCAAGCAAGCATACTAGTTCCAGGCGCAAGAAACACACTAATTCTCATATAAAGGAGACATGTGCAGGAAAAGGACAGTCGGGGAAAATTCCTCCATGGGTCAAGGTGTCAGGTCGCAGAGGAAAAGTGATACAAGGCTTGCGTACAAGGCATGCCTCAAAGGTTTAGTTGAGAGCAACATGGAGCTGACATTCGGCCAAATATGCAGAGATGCAAATGCAATTAAGCAAGACACAATGAAACCCCCTTCAATGTAGTTTTAACGAGCCCAAATAAGGTAAGATCGGTAGTTTTTTCACGTTAAGATAGTCTGAGAAAACGTAAAAGAATACTCCAGGGAGTACCTTTTCAGAAATAGTCTAGTCTGTTCGAAAAAGGGGTAAACTTGCACCGAAAATACATCTATTCAAAACCGTTTTAGCGAGTGTGACAAAGACAATATCACTCGAAAATCTTTTCAATTTTAAGGAGTCTGAAAAGAGCTTAGCTATGGAATCACAACCTTTTTCTGGATTTAGTCCCCTTAGCCCGAAAAAGTATAAAAGTCACTAAGGATAACTCTCCTGGCGAGAAAAATCTCTCGAGGCGTACCTTTTTCCATAATAATCTACAGGCTGGAAAAAGGGGTAAAATCATGCCAGTAGATGTTTTTCTGGACCAATTTAACGAGTGTGAAGAAACAAGGTCACTCGACGATATTTTCAATTTTAGGGAGTTTGAAAAGAGCTTAACTATGGACTCCATGGGGGTTCCTTTTTCGTAATTAATCTCCAAGGCCCGAAAAAGGTGATAAACCAAAACCAAGGAGAATGTTCCTTTTTCAAAAATTTAGTTCCTCGGGCCCGAAAAAGGGTTAAAATTATGCGTGTGAATACTCTTCTAGTGAACCGAAGTTCCTAGAACATACCTTTATTCATAAAATTGGTCGTCTGGATCGAAAAAGGGGTAAACTATCACCGGACAAACGTGCCTTCAAATTTGAGTTTGGTGAGCATGAAGGGAAACAAGATTTCTCGCCAATATTTTCATGTTTAGAGAGTCTGAAAAAGGATTAAAGAAGACTCTAGAGGGATACTTTTCTCAGTTAATCCAGACAATATCGAAAAGCATAAATACAATCTCGTCAGATGTTTATTTTGGATTTCAAAAAGAGCTTGAAAGAAAACAAAGCGTGCTCATTTGGGAGTCCCGAGGGTGAGGCCAAGAATGATGGTGCATCAGACAAATGAGGCTCAATATCGTAATCATGACATGACTAACAAGGACTCTCAAGCCTATAGTCATTAAAGATGACATGGACCCCAAAATGCAACAAGGATCTACCTAGGGCATCCATGTAAAGGTAGGCTCTACCACCTAATTACGACATTTCTAGAGCAGTAATGAAGGTTCCATGTCGCACTTTGGTGGGATCGATCCTATGGCAAAGCAGAAAAGACAATAAGATGTAGAAAGTGGAGGTGAAATCCTAACTTATAAGCAAAAAGTTGGAAAAAAAATGACTTGTACCAAAGGATAACAAAAGTGACCCATCCCCAAAAGGTTACCAAACCAAAAGAAAAAGTGTATCATAACATCCGATAAGAAACTCAGAGTCTGAACCAAATGATTTTCGAGCCAGGAAAAACGACAAAGGGGGTCAAAAAAGTGGCAAAAAGGGCCAAAAAAGTCTATAAATAGAAGTTGATAGCTCATTTTCACCATTTCATTTTGAAAATTGACCAAATGGAGAAAACACCCCTTTGTTAAAGAAGTTGATTCTGGGAGCTTAAATGGACGAAACGAACTTCCGCTCGGACCAAGTAAGTACAAATGCATCCCTCTTGCATTTCGATTCTTTATTTATGCATTTCTTTTTGGTTTTGAGGGGGCACACTCTCCTAAAAATAGTGGCCTTGCGTGTACGCGGGTTGTCCAAGGACATCCCATGTATGTACTCAGGCAGAAAACACTATGCCCGTGTACATATGCGACTGTGGCCAAAACATCCAGCATACACCCTCAAAATCTTGGAAACAAATTTAAAATGCAAGAGCTAACTCCCTTTTAGATGCCATGGAACAAAATGTATGTCCATTGGAGGGAGAGGGAACATGAGGACATTGATGCACTGGTCTAAGAGGACCCTGTTGCCATTGCTACATTGAAACAATGTGGTCTATGGAATTTCTTCCGGTGTCTGTTTATGAGGGCATTACCCAGGCTACTGAACGCATTGGTTGACTATGGGTATCCGGATGCAAAGGCATTTATGATAGAGGGACAATTGTTGACTCCAACAACTGAAGATATCTACTTCCTAACTGGCCTCTCGAGGAGAGGGGAACCAGTCAATCTGTGGACTTCCCCCCCTGGGAATTCTAACATCGATGACTACATTCGGATGTACTGTGAGGCCGGCACTGAGAAGGTAGGTTCTCAGGTGCCAATTCACAAGATCACAAGTTTGTCTCTGAGAGTGGTCTTATTACTTATTGGGTGGATTACTGGATCCACGGTCGTTCACCAAGCTTCCCTGGCACACATGCATTGTGATGCAGGAGCATTGTCAGCGAGCACACATGGCAGGACAACAAACGCCTTGGAATCATTTCAGAATCTTAAATGCTGGCGTTTACTATGAATCTTTTGGAGCTGATTGAAAAATGGAAGAAGATCAAATGCTTGGAAGCTAAATGCTCACGAGTGATCTCAGAGTTTTCACTCCTAGTCTTGAATGTAACTGAACTAAGATAGAAGTTAGGTTTTTTGTTCGAGTAGACGAGTTGTCGGGGGGGGGGGGGGGGGGANGGGGGGGGGGGGGGGGGGGGGGGGGGAACCCTAAGAACCCTCTGAGATAATAGAGGTTTTGTACGCCCAAATGAAGCGGCTAGGAGTTAGTAGGAGAATTCTGAATTTTTAGTTGTTGTTTGATCATAGGTATAGCCATTTTTACTTTTGGAATGAATATACCAGAGGAAAATTGATTCAAATGCATGGTGTCGCTAATGTTTACAATTCTTTTTTATTTTGTTTCATGAATGAATGAGTTGTGTTGTTGGGTTTATGAAACTGTGAAATGTTTGTATAAGGTTAATTTTTTTTGTCTTCACCGAGTTCATGCAAGGTGTGCACACAGTCCGCAAGGAGTGTGTTGACAGAGTCCGTTTCGACACAAAAGATCAGAAGAGATAGTGCGAAACATTCCCTTTGAAAGGAGTGGAAAATGACTGCTGCAATGCGTGCATAGTCGTCCACAAGAACACAAATCTTGCATAAGAATATGTTACAAGGGGTGCAGAGACCCGAAATTCGACTAAGTGTCGAAGTAACTCTTCAAAGAGTTAAAGGGGAAGAAGGAGGGAGAAATCTCAAGAGAGATAGCGGGAGGAATCTTCAAAGGGAGGAAAGTTCTGAAGGTATCATGAGTCACCAACTAAGATCCATCCAGGAGGGAGCGAGATCATTTCAGATCGTCGGATCTAGGTAAAGCGCATGAGCGTTAAGTCCCTGTGTGCACATAGAAGCGAGGATTCACTGAATTCCTGAAGAGGCCAGGGATTGTCCATCATTAAGAGGGACAGGTGGCAGAAGATCCATAACTCCGGAGTGAAAGTACTTCGAAAGTTTTGTAGATAAGGAGAAAGAAAAATCACCGAAGAGCCGAAGGCCAAAGTAGATCCAAGTCGTTGGTTGCCAGGAGATACGTGTCGACAGATCTGAGACTCCGAGAAAATTCACTTCGGAGGATTCCAAGTGTGGAGGGTGACAAACTCCCGAAGTCCCAAAGGTGAAGAAGATCACAACCGTTCATTGTGGAGGACACGTGGCAGGAATCCATCATCTTCAAGTGAAATCACTACGGGTGAAATGAGTGTGCAGGAGGTTGAAACTCCCGAAGCCCGAAGAGCCAAAGTGGATAGTGACCGTCGGATCCAGAGGGACACGTAGCGCCATATTGTGAGCTCTAGAGAAATGACTTTGAGAGTTCAGTTGAGAATTGAAACTCCCAAAGCCCGAAGATACAGAGAGATGAAGCGAATCTCAACCATCAAACCCAGGGGACAGGTGGCATGAATTTTTGGACTCCGGGTAAAGAACATAAGTAAATCTCAATCGTCTGATTCGAGAGAAAACGCGACAGAAATATGCACACTTCGAAGGAAGGTGAAAGTTTAGGGTTGAGTCTTCCGAAGCCCGAAGACCCGAAGAAATTGTAGCCATCGATCTACAAAAGACACGCATTAATAGACCATGAGCTCCGGGTGGAAGCATTGTGGAGAAAACAAGGTTTGAGAATTGAAAGTCCCAAAGCCCGAAAGGCGAAATCGATCTCGTCCATTGATTTGAAAGAAGTCAGATTTGATTCGTAGGTTCAAAAGGGGTAGATCTGAACCATCAGTTCAGAAGCACTGTAAGATTGATGATCACGCTTGATTACGGGGCCAGAAAGTGCTCAGACGTTAAAATTTCAAGGGCGGGCCACAATCGAAACCACGGTATCGGAAAAGGGGTATGTGGCAACTGGGGGTAAATTGTGGGGAGAAAAGCGGGTTGGTCCCAAACCACTCTTGGGCGCGCCCATAATCACGCGTTTACGCAAGGACATAGCCTAAGGTCACATGTGGGAAGAGGCTAATGGAAGAGGAGCTTATTCCTGAAACCTGTGAGTTCAGCAACGTGAAGAAAGAGGTCGCGAGTGCCATAGAACTTGCACCAGAGTACAAAAAGGGCCTGTGTTAATTTGTAAGTGAGACCATTAAGGTCTCAGAGAGAAAATTTGGCTCGGAATTGAAGATCCTCGACCGGGAGGTTGCGCAACCCTTAGGAGAGAAGGGGGTTTTCATCAATTGGTATCAGAGCATAATGTTTTCTTGCAGACAACATGAAAAGGAGAGGAGACAAAGGATCTTGAAGGTGTACTATGTGTGTGAGAGACAGTCATCACAATTCCACCGAGAGACGAGTGGAGCCAACTTTATCCAATCGTGTTGTAGAAAGAGAAATACGAGAGATTTGTGCAATATTAGAGGTGATTGAGGCAACGTAGAGGAGGGCACCTGATGCTGGAGACATCAACGATGTAGAGAGTGAAGTAGAAGTCGAAGAAGCTGCAGAGGAAAATGTTGCCGAAGAACGCTTGTTGAGAGCAGTTGTTAGATTGGGAGATAGAGCCAAGATAGAGGTCCCAATGTATGAAGGCAATTTGGATGTTGAAGAGCTGCTGGATTGGATAAGATCCATGGACAAATATTTCGACTATGAAGATGTCGATGAGGAGAAAAGGGTGAGACATGCTGTCACCAGGATAAAAGGACATGCAACACTGTGGTGGGATGAACTGTAGGCTGAGAGGAGAAGCAAGGGAAAACAAAAGATAAAGAATTGGGACAAAATGGTGGCCAAGATGAAGGTTAAATTCATGCCCAAATATTATCAGATCAATCTGTTCAAGAAGCTACAGAACCCGAGACAAAAGGGTATGACAGTTAAAGAGTACACAAAGGAGTTCTACAAGCTGAACATTAGAATTGGACAAAGGGAGAAAGATGAAAAAAAAGTTGTCAGGTATATAAATGGCCTGAGGTATGAAATCCAGGATGAGATCAGCATGATTTCAGTGAGGACAGTGGAGGATGCTTAATAGTTTGCACTAAAGGCAGAGGAGAAGTTGTCTAGAAAACAAAGCCAATGAGGTAGAGGTAGGAGCTCGGCCCCGAAAAAAGGCAAGGGAATTGCCCATAACAAGGCACATAAATCCGAAGACGATACTGAGAAACTGCACAGTCACTCAGAAAGAGGAGGAAGTTCTCGAGGAAGACAGGGTGGTGGAAAAAGTTCTTCTAGAGGAAGAGGAAGAAGCAGAGGAGGAGGAGTAAGGTGTTATGCCTGTGGAAAGACAGGGCACATGTCTTGGGAATGTTCCAAGAAAAAGAAAGAAGGAGGAGGTGAAGCTCACATTTCAGAAGCATAGAGATGGAATGTTGAAGCCGAAGGAGCAAAGGATGGAACATCCCTAATGTTGAGAAAGGTTCTCTTAAAACCAAAGGAAAAAGTTGAAAAGCCAGTGCAGAGGAACAGTCTATTCAGGACAACTTGCAAGACTAAAGACAGAGTATGCAAGGTGATAATTGACAGTGAGAGCAATGATAACTTAATATCCACAAAGATGGTGGAGAAATTAGAGCCGGAGACAACTGCACATCCGAATCCATACAAAGTCTCATGGTTGCAGAAAGGACACCAAGTAATGGTTACTAAACAATGCCTTGTTGAATTTAAGATAGGAGGATATAGAGATGAAATTCTATGTGATCTAATTCCCATGGATGTATGTCATATCTTATTGGGAAGACCATGACAGTTTAACAGGAATGTCATTCATGATGGGAGGAAGAATACATTCACCTTGGAGAAGAATGGCAGAACACACATGTTTTTTCCAATAGAAGAGAAGAAAGTGAAAGAGGAAACCAACACTTCTCATAAACCTTCTCATGAGTGGGAAGGAACACCTGAAAGAAGTCAAGAAAGAACATGAGATACAGTTTGTTGTGGCGAGGAAAACCAAAGTTATCCTTACAAGTACTTCAATGGATGATTTACCTGAAGAAGTTCATGAATTGTTGGATAATTTTACTGACATAGTGGTGGATGAGCTACCTAACTCATTGCCACCCATCAAAAGTATTAACCATCATATTTATTTGATACCAGGAGAAAGTCTGTCAAACAAAGTAGCATATAGACTACCACCTCGAGAGAATGAGGAGGTAAAGAACCAAGTCTAGGAATTGTTAGACAAGGGTTTGGTCAGAGAGAGCTTGAGTGCATGCGTAGTGCCAAATGTGTTGAGTCCAAAGAAGGATGGAGGATGGAGAATGTGTACAGACTCAAGAGCCATTAACAAGATCACCATCAAGTATAGATTCCCTTTGCCAAGAATGGATGATTTATTGGACTGTTTAAGTGGAGAAAAATTCTTTTCTAAGATATATTTGAAAAGTGGATATCACCATATAAGAATGAGAGAAGGTGATGAGTGGAAGACAACCTTTAAGACAAATGAAGGTTTGTATGAGTGGCTTGTTATGCCATTTGGCTTGACGAATGCCCTGAGTACTTTTATGAGGTTGATGAATGAAATACTGAAAGATTTCATTGGCAAGTTCGTGGTTGTATATTTGGATGATATACTGGTCTTTAGTAGGACTAAAGAGGAGCAATTGAGACACCTGACACTAGTGATGAGGAGAATACAATAGGAGAAGCTGTTGATAAACCTGAAGACGTCCTCTTTTATGAATACATAGCTCATTTACTTGGGTTTTGTGATCTATTCAAATGAACTGAAGATGGATCCAAAGAAGGTGAAAGAAATCAAAGAATGTCCATCACCAAGGAGTATGTTTGAGGTAAGAATCTTCCATGGATTAGCAAGTTTCTATAGGAAGTTCATCAGATATTTCAGTGGGATTTGTGCACCAATGATGGATATAGTGAAGAAGAGACACAATTATTTTAAATAGATAGAGGAGGCTGAGAGGAGCTTCAATATACTGAAGGAAAAAATAACAGAACGACTATTCTGGTCTTACCAAATTTTGGAAAGACATTTCAAGTGAGATGTGATGCAAGTGGAGTTGCAATTGGAGCAATTTTGAGCTAGGATAATAGGAATGTTGCCTATTTTAGTGAGAAGATGAATGAGACTAAGAGAAAATACTCCACATATGATAAGGAGTTTTATGCCATAATTCAATCCCTGAAGAAATGGAGGCACTACCTTGTTCCACAAGAATTTTTCTTGTATAGTGACAACCAAGCTTTAAAATTCATAACCCAACAAGAAAAATTGAATCATAGGCATGCAAAGCGGATTGAGTTTATGCAAAATTTTACTTTTGTCATAAAACATATTGTTGGGAATGCTAACAAAGTTTCTGATGCATCAAGCAGGATATGTTTGATTTTGCAGGAGTTTCAGGTGAATACCTTAGGGTTTGAACACCTGAAGGATATGTATTGTGATGATTCATATTTCAAGGAAGCATACGAAGCATGTGCAAATCCTGTGTTGAGATATAGGAGCGAGTGGACAAAGTATATGATTCAAGAGGGATTGTTGTTCAAGGGCAATCAGTTGTGCATACCAAAATTCTCAATCAGGGATAACCTTTTGAAGGAAAAACATAGTGGAGGATTGGATGGACATTTCGGCCATGATAAAACATTTGCACAGTTGAGCAGTTCATACTATTGGCCAGGTATGATAAAAAAAGTGATAAAATTTGTGAACAGATGTAGAATCTGCCAACCAAAGGGTAAAAGACAAAACAATGGATTGTATCAACCATTGCCAATACCAGAGAGGCCTTGGGATGCAATAAGCATGGATTTTGTGTTGGGATTTCCAATACCACAAAGAGGATGTGATTCCATATTTGTGGTGGTGGATAGATTTTCAAAGATGACACACTTAAGCCCATGCCATAAGACTAGTGATGCAACACATGTTGCAAATTTGTTTTTCAAGGAAGTTGTGAGACTTCATGGACTACCCAGGAGCATTGTCTCAGACAGAGACACTAAATTTGTTGGTTGTTTCTGGAGAACATTGTGGAAGAAGTTGGGGACAGATTTGTCCTTCAATTCATCTTATCACCCTCAGACAGATGGACAGACTGAGGTGGTAAAAAAAAGTTTGGGAACATTATTGAGGAGCTTGATCACTGATCATCATAATCAGTGGGATCAGATTCTGCCACAAGCATAATTTGCATACAATGACTCACCAAACAAGAGCATTGGAAAGAGCCCATTCCAAATACTGTATGGAATGCAACAGAGGCGAGTATTTGAGTTGAGAGACTTGGAACATAGTGAGATCATAAGCACCGAAGCAGAAGATTTTGCTGCAGAAATGCAAAAGCTCCATAGCCAGATCAGAGGACAGTTGTTGAGCTCTAGCCAAGAGTATAAGTGCAGAGTTGATCAACATCACAAAGGACTTCAATTTTAGGTAGGAGATCAAGTTATGGCACATCTTAGGAAAGAAAGGTTCCCTAGGGGATCACATAACAAGTTAAAGATGAAGAAGATAGGGCCATGCAAGATCTTAATGAAGTTTGATGTAAACACCTATGAGATTGAGCTGCCAGATGATATGGGCATATCACCCATATTTAATGTTTCATACATGTACCCTTACAGGGAAGATGACACAGAGGGATCATAAGATCAAGAAAATATTCAGTGGGAGAAGAAAATGCCTATAGCAAAAAAACCACAGATGTAGAAGATCATTGATAAGAGGATTGGCAAAAAGACCAGGAGGAAGACCTATTTTGAATATTTGGTCAAGTGGAAGGGACACCCAATAGAATATGCCAATTGGGAAAATTAAGTTGATATCCAGAAGCATGGAAAGTCGGTGCAGGAGCTCATGGACATGAGTCCATGAATTGTTTTCCAAAGGATTTTGATGTAGGAGCATCGTCAGTGAGCACGTGTGGCAGGACAACCCAATGCCTTGGAATCATTTCAAAATCTTAAATGCTGGGGTTTACTGCGAATCTTTTGGAGCTGATTGAAAAACGAAAGAAGATCAAACGCTTGGAAGCTGAACGATCACGAGTGATCTGGGATTTTTCACTCCTAGTCTTGAATGTAACTGAACTAAGGTAGCAGTTATGTTTTGTTTTCGAGTAGATGAGTATTCGAGGGGGAACCCTAAGAACCCTCTGAGATAAATAGAGGTTTTGTATGCTCAAATGTGGCGGCTACTAGTTAGTAGGAGAATTCTGAATTTTTAGTTGTTGTTTGATCATAGTTGTAGCCATTTTTACTTTTGGAATGAATATAACAGAGGAAAATTGATTCAAATGCATGGTGTCGCTACTGTTTACAATTCTTTGTTATTTTGTTTCATGAATGAATGAGTTGTGTTGTTGGGTTTATGAAAATGTGAAATTTTTGTATAAGGTTCAATCATTTTCTCTTCGTTGAGTTCGTGCAAGGTGTGCACACAGTCTGCAAGGAGTGTGTTGATAGAGTCTGTTTCAACTCAAAATCTCAGAAGAGATAGCGCGAAACTTTCCCTTTGCAAGGAGTGCAAAGTGATTGCTGCAAGGTGTGCGCAGTCATCTGCAAGATTCCAAATCTTGCATAAGAATCTGTTGCAAGGAGTGCACAGACCCAAAATTCTACTAAGTGTCGAAGTAACTATTCAAAGAGTTAAAGGGGAAGAAGGAGGGAGAAATATCAAGAGAGATATTGAGAGGAATATTCAAACAGAGGAAAGTTATGAAGGTTTCATGAGTCACCGACTAAGATCCATCCAGGAGAGAGCGAGATTATTTCAGATAGTCGGATCAAGGTAAAGCGCACGAGCATTAAGTCCCTGCGTGCACATAGAAGCAAGGATTCGTCAAAGTCCCGAGGAGGCCAGTGATAGTCCATTGTCAAGAGGGACAAGTGGCATAAGATCCATAAATCTGGAGCGAAAGTAATTCATAATTTTTGTGGATAAGGAGAAAGAGAAATTGCTGAAGAGCCGAAGGCCAAAGTAGATCTAGGATGTTGGTTACCAGGAGCTACATGTTGACAGATCTGAGACTCCGGGAAAATTCACTTTGGAGGATTCCAAGTGCGGCGATTGACAAAATCCCGAATTCCCGAAGGTGAAGCAGATCACAACCGTCCATTACAGAGGACACATGGTAGGAATCCATCATCTTCAGGAAAAATCAATCCGGGAGGAATGAGTGCGCAGGAGGTTGAAACTCCCGAAGCTCGAAGAGCCGAAGTGGATAGTGACTACTGGATCTAGAGGGACACGTGTCGATGGTTTGTGAGCTCTAGAGAAATCACTTCAAGAGTTCAGTTGAGAATTGAAACTCCCGAAGTCCAGAGAGCCGGAGAGCCGAAGAAAATCTCAACCGTCAGACCTAAGGGATAGGTGGCGTGAATCTATGGTCTTCGGGTAAAGAACTGAAGTAAATCTCAAACGTTCAATTAGAGAGAACACGCGACAGAAATCTACAAACTTCGAAGGAAGGTGAAAGTTGAGGGTTGAGTCTCTCGAATCCTAAAGACCTGAAGAAATGGTAGTCGTTGATCTATGAGATACATGCGTCAATAGATTGTGAACTCCAGGTGGAAGAATTGTGGAGAAAACAAGGTTTGATAATTGAAACTCCCGAAGCCCGAAAGGCAAAATCGATCTCGTCCGTTGATTTGAAAGAGGTTAGATCTGATTCACAGGTTCGAAAGGGGTAGATCTGAAATGTCAGTTTAGAAGCACCGTCAAGATCGTAAGATCGATGGTCACGCTTTATTGTGGGGCCAGAAAGTGTAGTGACATTAAAATTTCGAGGGCGGGCCGCAATCGGAACCACGATATCGACAAAGGGGTATGTGGCAGCTGGGGTAAATTGCGGGGAGAAAAGTGGGTTGATCCCAAACCACTCTTGGGCGTGCCTGCAATCATGCATTTACACAAGGACATAGCCTGAGGTCACATGTGGGAAGGGTCTAATGGAAGAGTATATTATGCCTCAAACCTGTGAGTTCAACAGTGTGAAGAAAGAGGTCACGGGTTCCATAGAACTTGCACCAAAGGACAAAAAGGGCCTGTGTTAATTCGTAAGTGAGACCATTAAGGTCGCAGAGAGCCAATTCGGCTCGGAATTGAAGATTTTTGACCGAGAGGTCACACAACCCTTAGGAGAGAAGGGGGTATGCATCACATTGTACGATTCAGTGCCAAGAGGCACATATATTTGACTGGAGTACGACCATGCTCACATGCATGAAGATACAACTGACAGAGTGTCATCTATGCAACAACAAAAAATTCGGGTTTGGCAATATTCTATGCTCATTCTTCTTCTTCAAGAGTGCCTAGCCTGAGTCCTATAGAGACTGTGCAGGGGCATGTGGCCTCCTTCCCAGCAGTATGCAGGTGGGAAGCATTTTTTCCACGACAGGGGGGAGGGAGGACCATAGAGGCCTTCGATGACATATTTTTTGACTGGCGGGCACGACAGATTCCAACGATAGAGGACTACCCCTATGTTGGAATCAAATATTCCAGGAATCCGAACATGCCCATGCCTCTTTGAGAGGAGCGAGGAGAGATAGGTAACACATGTTTTTAATGTTATTTAATTTTTAATTGTTTATATATATATATATATATATATCATTTTTATTCGTGTATTAGAGTATTGACTTTTGTGTATATGTTATGTACAGATGTGAGACCAGTGCACCCGATAGACTTCGTGAGGACTTGACAACGTCCTCGACTAGAGGTGGGACTAGTAGTAGCTGGCGGACCAACAACCGTAAGGGGACCTCCAGTCGGAGAGGCTGAGAGAATTTTGAGACGGGTGGAGCGCAACCTCACTGCGCTCACTCGTACAATACCCATGGTTGAGATCAAGGATCACCCGCCTTCTATGCAACCTCATATAGTGGGGGTGCCACGGACTTGGGTCCAAATTTTTCGGTGTTTATCCAATGCCATCGTTCACTATGGAAGAGCCAATAGGCCTCGAGCTTATATAGGCTAGAATTTTATGTGCCGAGGGAACCATTGTATAGTTTTTGAGGGCATAAGCCCAACGATGTAGACTAAACCTTATTTTTGAGGCGTTCACGCCCACCTATGTACTCATGACACTTTTTGATACATATTGTTAGCAACAATTATGGTATCGTGGAATAAAGGTACGCAGGTTTGCAGGATTGCGCGATAAGTGCCCAAGCGCAGCACACAGAAGAAATATGTTTGGGGCCCGAGTCAAACAAGTGAGCCTGATCATGGACATGAGAAGAAGCGAAAGAGATCCAGACCGTCCTTCTGGGAAAGGACGCGTGGTGGGAGATCGGTGTCAGTAGGAAAGTCCCGACAGGGAAGCGCCCATTGGGGAACTTGAAGCCATCGAGATATCGGAGATCCCGGGAGCAAGAGTTTTGTGCATCGCAGAATTGCGATACGCGATTTACCGATCGGCGGGGAACAACTATCAATCATGGAGGATAGGTGGTAGGCTTTCGTGACAGGGAACGAACCGTTGACAGGTCAACGACCATGAGCCATCGGGTTTCGGGGAATTGCGAGTCTGGAGGATGCATGCTCATTGACATCGTAAACCGCAAAACCCCGATGGAGAGTATATGCTCATTGACTTTTGTGTATATGTTATGTACAGATGTGAGACCAGTGCACTCGATAGACTTCGCGAGGACTTGACAACGTCCTCGACTAGAGGTGGGACTAGTAGTAGCTGGCGGACCAGCAACCGTAAGGGGACCTCCAGTCGGAGAGGCTGAGAGAGTTTTGAGACGGGTGGAGCATAACCTCACTGCGCTCACTCGTACCATACCCATGGTTGAGATCAAGGATCACCCGCCTTCTATGCAACCTCATATAGTGGGGTTGACACGGACTTGGGTCCAAATTTTTCGGCATTTAACCAACGCCATCGTTCACTATGGAAGAGCCAATAGGCCTCGAGCTTATATAGGATAGAATTTTATGTGCCGAGGGAACCATTGTATAGTTTTTGAGGGCATAAGCCCAACGATGTAGACTAAACCTTATTTTTGAGGCGTTCACGCCCACCTATGTACTCATGACACTTTTTGATACATATTGTTAGCAACAATTATGGTATCGGGGAATAAAGGTACGCAGGTTTGCAGGATTGCGCGATAAGTGCCCAAGCGCAGCACACAGAAGAAATATGTTTGGGGCACGAGTCAAACAAGCGAGCCTGATCATGGACATGAGAAGAAGCGAAAGAGATCCAGACCGTCCTTCTGGGAAAGGACGCATGGTGGGAGATCGATGTCAGTAGGAAAGTCCCGACAGGGAAGCGCCCATTGGGGAACTTGAAGCCATCGAGATATCGGAGGTCCCGGGAGCAAGAGTTTTGTGCATCGTAGAATTGCGATATGCGATTTACCGATCGGCGGGGAACAACTATCAATCATGGAGGATAGGTGGCAGGCTTTCGCGACAGGGAACGGACCGTTAACAGGTCAACGGCCATGAGCCATCGGGTTTCGGGGAATCGCGAGTCCGGAGGATGCGTGCTCATTAACATCGAAAATCGCGAAACCCCGATGGAGAGTATGGTCGAGGGCATATGGTAACGGTCACTTGGACCAGGGCCTAGTCGGAGGGATAGCACGGAAGGCGCATCGACAATCGTAAAATCGCGAGTCCTGTGGACGCAAACATTGTGTCATCATGAACGTCGAAACTTGAATGGAGGATTGGGCTACGGTCACACGAAGACAGGTCATATGGATCGTGTTCTAGCTGGTAGGGGCTAGCTCATAGAGGTGGAGCTCATTGCATATCGGATAGCGGATTTCGGGAAGCTGGCACCCCTTATTTCTTGCACTTTGAAACTCCGAACCCCGAATTTCTGATAGCGCCCAGAATCGGGCCCACGGATTTAGCGCCTGGTCATCGAGAAGGAGGCCTGGGGAAGGGGCGTTTATGTTTGTCATTCTGCCTCTCAGACCCCGATGACATGTATCCTCCGTTTCATTATCTTGCACTCTTAGCCACCTCCACCTCAGCTTATTTCCCCCCACCTGGTTCGGTCACCGAATATCCTATCTGTCATGCCCCATCACCTCAGTCGTGTCAGCTCCGTCCACATTGGCCAGCCGAGTCCCCCTGCAGAAATCTAGCAAAGCAGCAGACGGCCAAAGATAGGCTACCACATCTCCCAAATGAATATTTGACCAGAGCCTCTTAGGTCCCGATGAATCAGTTAATGAAAATAAGGAAGGTGGGTGATACATCATCTCCTTCCTTAAATAGAAGGATAGAAAGGAGCGTGTACAGAGACAGGCTATTAGTTCCTCCTGACAAAGATCGTGTCTGACAGACGAATGCATGGGCATTCTGCCCAACGTCTGCATGCGTAGCCTAACAGAGAAGCTCCTCAATGTCAAGCATTGAATTCATGATATGATCGCGCTTTCAGCGCCTAAGTCAGTTCGAAGTATATGTAGGCCTTTCTTCCATTTTTGTGGGCATCGATGGTTGAGCAGAGCTCCCGGTTGTAAAACTTTAATAAAGCACTGTTTTCTGGTTATTTCTAGACTTCTGAGACTTCTTGCCTTATGAATGCCAGTTTCTTTACATCTTTGTTATATTATGTTAGAGCAGCTCGAAATTGGAGGATCCAGTTGAGCTGTAGCTGTTATAGGATGATGTTGTAATGGATCACTGTAATGGTTATAGAGTCTCTAATCGGTTCCTGTGTTTTCCTTAACGCTGAATGACTTGGAATTGGAGGATCTAGTCAAGTCTTCTCTTCAGTTTCTTGAAGCTTTGAACCAGGAGGATCCTGCATTCAGAGTTTTTCCCCTACAAACCACTGTAAGCCTGTTGCCCAGAGCTGTTTGTTCACCTTTCTTACTAAGTCTTCCACCTGCTCTTCTTTTAATCGACCCACTGGCTAAAGTTAGGATTCCAGACCTCCTTTGTTTTTTACGTACCAGATCTAGTCCTCGAGTTAGAGTGATATCTCCTCGAGTCTCTACCCATTTGATCTCCCATTTATCAAATCGTGACATTACATTGATGGGCGTTGGGCTCTGCTCCTACAAGCAATCCAGGAGTGACTTACGTCGCCAACATTTCTGGCGCTGTTGCCAGGGACGAAGTTGAAGATTTTCCCTGGGAAAAACGACAACGATCAACTGATTCTGAAGGTGCATCAGAAATCAGAATTATTCAGATTGCTACTGTGCACCCGGCGACTCCACTGTGGTGACTCCATTGTTTCCACTTTACTGTTTCAGTTGTGGCCACTGTTGACACACCTGAAAGCTGACCCAAAGGAGCTTTCTCGAGAAGGTTTCAGCGGCTACTTTCTCAGCCTGAGAAGCTTCCTGGGGTAATGACAATGTTAAGATCTGGCCTTTGATGGTGAACAAGGACCAGACACACTTGAAGATGCACTTCTTTCACCTGGTGACTCCATGGTTCAAGGATCGATTAACGACTCCACTGGTTCGATATGGAGAGAACCCTTGCTCGCAGGTTTGCTCCTTTTAATTTCTCTGCTATTCCTGGTTTTCCTAATGTTGTCCCCTCTCTGGATGAATGGGGCAATTATTTTCCCATATTTGGAAAGTGTGAAGAGGACAACCCTGCTCAGCACCTCAGTGAGTTTCATGAACTCATGCGTCAGTGGGAGATACATCATGAGGATGTGTTACTGAAGATGTTCATGTTCTCGTTAGCAGGGGATGCGCGTAAATGGTACCATTCTTTACCCCCTGCTAGCATTTCTTCACTCAATGGATTCCATGCAGCTTTCACCACCTATTGTCAGAGGCTGTATCCCCCTGAGTTAATTTGTCATAATTATTGTGAGGGATACCACAACTCTATACAAGAGAAAGTTGTTTCTGACGTAAGTTGTGGAGAGGATCCTGATGACCTGGATCAGAACTCAGTCCTTTCTCCTCCCCATTCATCTACATCCAAGGCAGGTTATGAAAGTGATGAAGTTCCCATGGAGGAGGATGGCGCCCTAAGTAAGCTGATGGAGCAAGTGAAATATCTCTCTGCCCAATTAGAAGGGTTGAAATATGAAGACTGTGCAGAGGATTTTCCAGTCCTTGAGGCAAACGCTCTGAGAAACTCTTTTGAAGAGATTGTTGAAGATTTATTAGGTGAGTTAGAATCTGCCCCCGATGAGCTTGCTGTCTCAAATCAAAGCGATGAAGTGGTAGTTGGGGAAGAGGACTGTTCTCTTTTTCTTCACGAGATTTCCCATGATGTATTTACATTCGGGATTGAAAAGGAGGATCTGGAGATCATTCCTTTTTTGCAAGATGAAGAAGTCTGGTGCTCACCTAGCGTTAATGACTATTCATTTGAGGAGCAGCAGAGCCCCACATCACAGATTGATGACCTGGGTAGCATCCAACCCATGTATGACAGCTATGAATCAGGTTCTGAGCTGGACGCCCAGAACTTCCAAGAGGAGACTGCAGAGCCTTCTCCTCTGTTCACAAATGAAAGACAATGCGAGGAAATCAGCCCCCCTGAGCAACAAATTGAAAAGCAGAGCTTTCCCACAGGTCCTATCTATGATGATTATGACTCTGACCCTTGGGAGAGCCAAGAAGAGGCACCAGAAGAACCAGAGGAGCAGTCGAAGATGCAGTTTACAGACTACGCAGAGCCAGTCAGCGAGAAACCACCGCCCGAGAGCAGCGAGCCTACGTCATTTGTCCACCATCAACCTGTGATTATCAGAGATATTCAACTACAGGTGAACAACTGTGTAGAAGAGGAGGGTGTCTATCGCCCATTTTCTGGAATTTTCCACTCATTCTATGACCCTGTCTGCAAGTACATGGAGTGGCATTTCTCCTATGCCTTGGAGCCGCCCTATTCCATCTCAACTCCAACCTGTAAGGAGGAGTTGAAGAGTGTAACTGCTCTGCTGTCACGGTTACACCATCCGCTGATGATCATCGACAGAAGGAAGGAGCTTCTATCCAGGAAGCTGCTTGAGTGGCTATGGTGGAAGTTTTCTTTCACCTAGCCCCATGTAAAGGGTTTTATTAATTTAGGACTGTACATAAATAATCTCCTTGGAGCGTCTCTGTTTAGTTTGTTTGGTTTTGTTTACTTTTCGGCATATATTTCTCAGCAGGAGGTTTGAGCTTGACTCCATAGCCCAACAGCAAGGCACTGGAACTGCAAAATGAGTTCTTAGAGCATCACAGGGACGACTCTATCCCCCATGGAGCCTAATGTTAGCAACAATTATGGTATCAGGGAACAAAGGTACGCAGGTTTGCAGGATTGCGCGATAAGTGCCCAAGCGCAGCACACAGAAGAAATTTGTTTGGGGCCCAAGTCAAACAAGCGAGCCTGATCATGGACATGAGAAGAAGCGAAAGAGATCTAGACCATTCGTCTGGGAAAGGACGCGTGGCGGGAGATCGACGTCAGCAGAAAAGTCCCGACAGGGAAGCGCCCATCGGGGAA
This sequence comes from Picea engelmannii, assembly GCA_009831015.1. Lineage (NCBI taxonomy): Eukaryota > Viridiplantae > Streptophyta > Pinopsida > Pinales > Pinaceae > Picea > Picea engelmannii. The sequence goes on from ML811293.1 coordinate 195,331, forward strand.
CTTGAAGCCATCGGGATATCGAAGATCCCGGGAGCAAGAGTTTTGTGCATCGCAGAATCGCGATACGCGATTTCCCGATCGACGGGGAACAACTATCAATCATGGAGGACAGGTGGCAGGCTTTCGCGACAGGGAACGGGCTGTTGATAGGTCAACGACCATGAGCCATCGGGTTTCGGGGAATCGCGAGTCCGGAGGATGTGTGCTCGTTGACATCGCAAACCGCGAAACCCCGATAGAGAGTATGGTCGAGGGCATATGGTAACGATCACTTGGACCAGGGCCTAGTCGGAGGGCTAGCACGGAAGGCGCATCGGAAATCGGAAAATCGCGAGTCCCGTGGACGCAAACATTGTGTCATCATGAACGCCGAAAATCTAATGGAGGATTGGGATACGGTCACACGAAGACAGGTCATATGGATCGTGTTCTAGCTGGTAGGAGCTAGCTCATAGAGGTGGAGCTCATCGCATATCGGATAGTGGATTTCGGGAAGCTGGCACCCCTTATTTCTTGCACTTTGAAACTCTAAACCCCGAATTTCCGATAGTGCCCAGAATCGGGCCCACGGATTTGGCGCCTGGTCATCGAGAAGGAGGCCTGGGGAAGGGGTGTTTATGTTTGTCATTCTGCCTCTCAGGCCTCGATGACATGTATCCGCCGTTTCATTATCTTGCACTCTTAGCCACCTCCGCCTCAGCTTATTTCCCCCCACCTGGTTCGGTCACCGAATATCCTATCTGTCATGCCCCATCACCTCAGCCGTGTCAGCTCCGTCCACATTGGCCAGCCGAGTCCCCCTGCAGAAATCCAGCAAAGCAGCAGACGACCAAAGATAGGCTACCACATCTCCCAAATGAATATTTGACCAGAGCCTCTCAGGTCTCGATGAATCAGTTAATGCAAATAAGGAAGGTGGGTGATACATCATCTCCTTCCTTAAATAGAAGGATAGAAAGGAGCGTGTACAGAGATAGGCTGTCAGTTCCTCCTGACAAAGATCGCGTCTGACAGACGACTGCATGGGCATTCTGCCCAACGTCTACATGCGTAGCCTAACAGAGAAGCTCCTCAATGTCAAGCATTGAATTCATGATATGATTGCGCTTTCAGCGCCTGAGTCAGTTCAAAGTATATGTAGGCCTTTCTGCCATTTTTGTGGGCATCGATGGTTGAGCAGAGCTCCCGGTTGTAAAACTTTAATAAAGCATTGTTTTCTGGTTATTTCTAGACTTTTGAGACTTCTTGCCTTATGAATGCCAGTTTCTTTACATCTTTGTTATACTGTGTTAGAGCAGCTCGGAATTGGAGGATCCAGTCGAGCTGTAGCTGTTATAGGATGATGTTGTAATGGATCACTGTAATGGTTACAGAGTCTCTAATCGGTTCCTGTGTTTTCCTTAACGCTGAATGACTTGGAATTGGAGGATCCAGTCAAGTCTTCTCTTCAGTTTCTTAAAGCTCTGAACCAGGAGGATCCTGCATTCAAAGTTTTTCCCCTACAAACCGCTGTAAGCCTATTGCCCAGAGCTGTTTGTTCACCTTTCTTACTAAGTCCTCCACCTGCTCTTCTTTTAATCGACCCACTGGCTGAAGTTAGGATTCCAGACCTCCTTTGTTCTTTACGTACCAGATCTAGTCCCCGAGTTAGAGTGATATCTCCTCGAGTTTCTACCCATTTGATCGCCCATTTATCAAATCGTGACATTACACTGATGGGCGTTGGGCTCTGCTCCTGCAAGCAATCCAGGAGTGACTTCCAACGCTAACACACACACACATATATATATATATATATATATATATATTTACATCTAATTCTTCTTATGGATCACATTTTTTTACAAATGTATGTACATGTGTATGTGTGTGCTTCTTTTTATGTGTGTGCAACATGCCAATCTAATACTTGATTAGCTAGAGTATATGTCATATTATTAAATCTCCTAGGAACATGGATATACATATTGTAATCAAAGTAATTTTCTAAGAGACGCACCCTAAGGAAACGTCGGTACAAAGTAGGATCATAAACGCGATAAAATCCATTTAACTAGGACACAATCAACTGAGCATCTAAGTAGACCCGGAGGTGAGAAATGTCACGCGGCAAAGCGTCACAAAGCAACTCTATCAATGCACTGTATTCGATGACATTGTTTATGGTGTCACCTAGAAAAATACCTCTAGAAGATAGCAACTGGCCTCCAGTTGTGAAAATCACCCAAGCTATGGAAGCAAGCCTTTGAGTGTGTCGGCTAGCGCCGTCCGCAAACCCAAATAACACCTCCGATTCACTTGACATCTTCCATAGTGAAAAATAAGACATAAATAACTACATGTCCATAAACAAAAAAGAGAATTTTTTTTATAAGAACTATACTTATGTACAAGAAGTCACCTAGGCGACCAACCTAAGAGTAATACTTCTTGAGGTAGAGCCCATCTCTAGGCTCCGCCAAGGAATTTCCTTCGAATTCAACTAGATGGTAAGTGCCCTTCTTTAAGACCTCTTTCACTATGAACGGTCTGAACCACATGGGTTTGAACTTGCCTTCCCCCAGGGGATCTTTGTCTTGATCATAGACCAGGACAATATCGCCTTCGGAGAAAATCCGAGGATGAATGAACCAATCATATTGATACTTGAATCGTTTCTTATGAGCCTCATTCGTAGAGGCTACATCACGACGCTGCTCATCGAGCTGCTCGAGATATAATAGGATTTCCTCAAGCGGTGAAGTGTTTGACAGTAATTCCAATGCCAACTTTAAAGACGAGATTTGACACTCAATAGGCAAGACTGCTTCCAGACTGTATACGATTTGAAAAGATGAGAAACCAGTGCCATTATTTACAGACGTTCGGTAGGCCCACAACGTTGAGTACAACATCAAATTCCAATTTGACTTGGCAGAATTGATCGTCCGCTGTAGAATATTCTTGAGATACTTATTCACAGCTTCAACCTGACCATTCACTTGTGGGTATTAAGGTGATGAATGCTCTTTCCTCAACCCAAGCTTTGATGTTAAATCGATCATCATTTTGTGTTGGAAATGACTGCCATGGTCACTGACAATCTCCTGCGGGAAGTTGAACCTTGCTACTATCTAGTTAAAAATGAAAAGGTTCATTGCTTCTCCATCATTGTTAAACGTTGGCATAGCCTCGACCCACTTTGTGAAGTATTCTACTGCTATGATGGTGTAACGATGCCCCTTGGCTGAAGCCGGGTGACATTTAGTAAAGTCAATCCCCCACTTGGTGAGAGGACCAACAACAATGACAGGAAACATGGGAGCAAGATGTGCCTTCATCTTCCGAGAGAAGATATGACACGGGTGACACTTCTTGATCGCCTCAACGCAATCCTTGATTAATGTAGGCCAGAATTAACCGACACGTAGAATCTTTTGTGTTGTTGCCAACCCAAAAAAATGACCACCACATGATCCAATGTGGAAGTCATTCAAAATGAGCTTTGCTTCCTCATTTATAAGGCAACGACAAAGAATGCAATCTACACCTCGACGATACAAAGTGTCATCTAGTATGAGATAGTTTCGTGCATGATGGAGAATTCATCGATGCTCATCATAGGAAGCAGAGGCTGGGCACTTCAAAGTCTAGAGATAGAATAGTATATCTCCATACCAGGGGTCCAAAGATCCGATTAAAAAAATATCTCCTTTGATAGGAGATTCTTCGAGCGTGAAATCACTAGACTCGACTGAAAGTTCTAGACTGAGTTCGGCAAAGACCAACGAATTTTTGGATTTTGTGGAAAAAAAATCCAAGTCAAATTCTTGGAGGATGATAATCCATCTACTGATATTTCCGCCAATGACCCGTCGTGTCAACACATATTGGAAAGGGTTCACAACGACAATGACAATGGTCTTGCAAAGAAAAATGTAATGACGGAACCGTTGGACAACATGCACTGCTGCCAAAGCAAGCTTCTCAACATGGGAATAGTTGAGTTCTGGCCCAACCAGGCCTCGACTCAGGTAATAAATAACATGCTCCTCGAGCAGATCATCCTCTAGAACCAATACCACGCCGATGGTCGACTTTGCAGTGGCCAAGTACAACAAGAAATCTCTATTATAATTGGGAGGTAGGAGTAGAGGGGAAGACGTAAGGGAACATTTCAACACTTCAAAAGAGCATTGAGCGACTTCGTCCCAATAGAATGGGACTCCCTTTTTCAAAAGACACATAAACCCTTTAGTGATCTCAGCGTAATTCATGACAAAACGCTGAAGAAATTTCTCTTTCCCCTGTAAGCTCTGAAGCTGGGGTATTGTGCATGGGGGAGGCAATTGAACTATTTCCTCAACCTTGAGAGGATCAACCATGATCCCTGATGTCGAAACAATGAAACCTAAGAGACGACCCAAAGTCACGCAGAAACTGCACTTTTTAGGATTCAAGTGAATCCGATAATAGTGACATTGTTCGAAGATTAGTCAGAGGTGTGTGGGATGATCATATCTCTTGCGAGAGCGTGATGCTAGATCATCGAGATATGCCTCGACTATATGTCTAAGGTCGTGAAAATAAAACAACATAGCCCGCTGAATAGTGGCTCCAACATTCTTCAGGCCAAAATGCATCTTACGATACGTGAACATGCCCCAAGGACAAATAAAAGTTGTTTTATGCTGGTCCTCGATTTTGATCTGAATCTGGTTATATCACGAAAAACCATTCATGAATGAAAAGATCTCACAGCTTGCGCATTCATCGACAATCTGATTGATAAATAGGGTGGGGAAAATATCTTTTGGACATGCCTTGTTCAAGTCACGAAAGTCCATGCACACGCAGATCGTACCTTCTTTCTTGTTAACCAGAACGGGGTTTGACACCCATTCCGTCAACTACACATGGTAGATAAAATTGGCTTTAAGAAGTTTCTCTACTTCGGCTTTAATTACTACCGCTTTCCAAGGATTTACTGGACTAAGCTTCTGTCGGACCGGCTTGGCATCAGGATAAATTTTTATTTCATGTTCGACAATTCTTGGGTCTATTCCTGGAATTTCCTCGTAAGACCAGGCAAAAACATCGCGAAATTCCTTAAATAACTCTGTATAAATTTGAATCTCTTCGAGGGAGCAGTCCTCTCCGACGAAAACATTCTCCATGATGCCAGGGGTTCCAAATATATCTACGGGAATCCTTTAAGTGATACTCACCATATTACCCTCGGTGTAAACTACATGTGTAGCCAGAGGATTAATAGGACAAGACCTATCTCCATTCATAGTCAAAACAAATTTGCCTACCTCTATTCTCCTTAACTCCGGGAGGAAGTAAGATCTATGATGGAGATCATCCCAGGGTCTATCTAGACCAGTCAATGCCTCAAGAATCACCTCATCTGAGGGAAAGACTAGGTCTAAAGGATATGTAGTGGAAATAGAACCCTGAGCCCAAATAGGCTCGAGAAATGGATCTAACTCCTGTGTGGGAGTGGGATCAGGGTTGACCGAAGCTTGCTGGACAATGTTGTACACAAATTCAGTCGCAGACAAGGGCATGGCCATGCCATAATGCCCTGTCCCTTCCATCGAAGTCGATGGGGAAGGAAGTGTCCACAAATCATGAAAGTAAGTCGTTCGAAATGACGACATTTGAAAATTTTCATCCCTAGGTTGGTCAGGGGTAGTCGATATAAACTTGACATCTCTAGAAGGTGGTAGGTAATCGAAAGTACCCATCAATGATGGACACAAACCAACCCATAAGTTGACGGTGTTGGGATGAGGATTATCAATTATCAGGACCGTGGATGCCCCCAATGAAGGGTCAGGACGGGAGAAAGACAATTGGTCAATGGTCATGATCAGGCCCTCGTGTGGAAACAACAAGAGCCGAAAAAATGTAGTAACCACTGTATGCATTGCATAGGTCCAACTCCTTCCTAACAAAAGGTTGTAGTTGAGAGGCACATTGACCACTTTAACTTCGACACACACGGTATTTCCTCCTAACTACATGGGGAAAGAAGGAATGATTCAATGTGGTCTGAATGACTAACCGTCGAACGCTGTAAGAAACGTAGGTGACAGAGACAAATCGGGTTGGGCAATGGCCTTCCAACATGCCAATGACATCACACAAGTCAAGGCACCCTCGTCAACCACCGTACGAAAGATATTGCGAGTAAAATATTTCATGGTGTAAGCCACTACTATCTGAAATGAAACGTGGTAAGGAAGACGAGGTTTCAAGTCAGTTGGATCGAGAACGATCGCTCTCAGGTTACAAGTCTTTGCAGATCCCAAGGCAGATAACAGATCCTTTCTCTACGAAGGGAAAATTTGGACGATTTCCAAAGCAGACATCGCGCAAGGGGTTTGTGCCAAATCTTCCACAACGGAGTAGTTCTGGGTAGCCCCCGCATTCGGATTATGAGAATATTTCTTGAATGCACCTTTGGGGATGCGTGTCATTGTTTCTCCCATCATCTTCTCAATCTGGAGAGGAACTGGTGGGCTTGTGGCTTCTTTTCCCTTTTCAAAAGATTCTGACATTCTGTAATCTTGGGCCCTGGTCACTATATGAGCTTCTCCTTTCAACGTGTAAACATTTGAGGTCGGGTTATTACTAATAGACACGGGGGGTCCCTGACTTCCCCCTTCTGCGCCTGAGGATGCTGAAGCTTGATCCATGTTTTTCCCATGTGGAAATGGGTTCGTGAACACAATAGGCCGTTGTTGCACCAATAGCTTCTGAGCTTCCGCAAGTCGAGGGATGAGTTGGATGGTCCTCTGTGCAAAGATTACACTGATACATTGACTTCCTCTTCTCCGTTTTCCCCTCGCACACATTGTTAGTATCCATTTTTTTCCCTTTACCCTTCTTGTTCCATTGTTTCTTCTTTCCTTCAGGCTGCTGGCTGGCCTTCAGGTTCGTCGACTGCACACTATGCACGTCTAACGTTTGGGTAGGGGGAACAACAAAACTGGAGGTCTATCTTGCCGTAGTCTATTGTATCGACAATTGTTGCAATTGATTTGACAAAAGATCAATGGACTTTCCTTGTGCTGAGCCCACAATACCATCGGCATGGGGTCCAAAAATTTTCTTGACCTTGTCAAGGATGGACCATGGCGCATCTGGAAAAATCTCATTAAGCATGCCACACTGAGAGTAGACCAGTTCAAGTTGTTGCGCTCTCATTATCACCTCTTCCTCTGAAAACACTCTAGAATTTTCTATGTCCTTGGAGATGCAAGGCACCAAAGACTTTAGGAACCACTCTAGCAAGAAAGTCGATGGAACCTGAACCTTAATCAAGCTCTTCCGATGCCTCCATTCTCGGATGTGATCTGAGATATGGTTGGCCTTAGTCTGCTCAAAGTTGGCCAACAATTCAGTGTCGACATCGTATCTCATGGGTAATTGGAAATGGTTTAGGAAGAGCATTGCCAAGTCATTAAAGTAAGAATACCTCGAGCGGTTGAGCTCATTATACCATTTCGCGACACCCCCGATAAGAGTGCATTGAAAAAGGCACAACTGGAAGAAGTTGACTTGCAGTGAGTTTGACAAGCACCATAAGTGAAATGTTTTCACGTGATCACCTGGGTCTTTGCCAGACTTGCCTTCGAATTTTGGAATATCCGAGGGAAACTTAGTCAGCATGGGGGGCCAATGCGGATCATGACAAATTGGGTCATTGAGTAACCTTGACAAGTCTGGCAGATGTAGTGTTGCTAGAAATGATAGTTTAGGTTGAGTACTATGTACAAGAAAATGGGGTCTTGGAGTTTGACTAGCACTAGGTTGCTAGGAAAAGTTGGACTATTGGCTAGGGTTCTGGTAGAAACCGTGGCCTTGAACAACATACGAAAAATGTGTTTGTTGGGATATCATCGAATGACTCCTGTAATTGGACGAAATGACTTGGGCGAGGATTTCTCCCTAGGTTGTGTTGCTAGGATTTTGGAAGGGGATGTCCCCAAGCCATTCGACGTGCATAGGTACTGAACTCTGCTCGGGGTTCCATTGAGCATGGAAGGGGTTTCCCCCGATCGACATCCATTGCGAGGGAATTGATCCCTGCCAAGGATTCCAAAGCCCCTAAGAGGAGAAAACTCATGTACCTTCCCCCTGTGTAAGAATAGTACCCTGCATAAGATTTTGTTTCCCAAAATCGGGGTTGTCCCTAGCCAAGACGACAACTAAATAAAAAGTGTTGTTGCCAAATGTGCCGAACAAAGAGAATGACATAGATCCCACCGACGTAGTGTAAGACAAAGGTCCTAAATTGCCTATTCCAAACAAGTTGTAATTAGCATTCGACCCGATGGGTTGCTGGAAAGCACCACCGAGCGAGGGGGATGAAGGAGGTATATGACCCCCACCGTAAGGGATAGAATTAAAGGGGACTGAAGTGCCCCGGATAGACCCTTGCACGGGAGAGTTTGAGCTCCCTACCCCTAGAACCATGGTCTGTAAGGTGGAATAGGTAAGGACTAAGTTCGAATCAAAGTTGGGAATCCCATATGAGAATGGAGGGCCCATTGCACTTTGCGTAAAAGGAACAATAGTCGTCGCCGATGATGGTATCGTACCATTACCCGAGGTGGAGGGAGTCGAGCCCACTGTGGTCTGGACTGGCGAAGGTGGGTTAGGAGGAAAAATACCCCCTGTGGTAGTAGCCCAAACAGGAGTATGAGGACTCCCGGATGAAGTAGCAACATTTTCTTCCATGGCTATTTGTAAGACTAACTGGCACTCGAAAGGTTTCACCTCAGGAGGGACAAATTGTACTAATATTGGCACCGACAAGTCAGTAATAAGAGTGTTGGATGGCTTGAGAGCTTCCACCCCAAGTTAAGAAACAATAGGTTCCTCCAGATTCGAATAGTCTCCTTACAGAGTAGGCTAGAGCATAGTTTCCTGCAGCCTGGTCACTTTGAATGACCCTTGTTGGTCATGTCTTCGATGTAACGGTGGAAGAGGTGGATCCAATGCAACCAGCGATAGGCCCTGAAGCCTTCACGACTGACGGAGCTCTTGATCTTCCACTTTGTTAAAATATCAATCGACACAGTAAGGCTTAACTAGAGTTTAAACACCAAGAACACACTAGAAAAATTCCTATAAGACAAATCAAGCAATCAACTATCTAGTAGGAAGAAAAATTACGTGAGTCAACACTAGAGAAACTAACCAGTGGAAGTGCAACTCGAGCATTGAAGCACCCTTCGGGTATACTCTGTGAAGTGTGACCTGACGTCTGCCCTAGGTACCACGGTATACCCCCGTAGTCACCGTGTAAGTCCCTATAATATGGGCAACTAATTTTCCATCTCACAATCAGTCACTAGGAAGGTACAATCGACAGTCAGATGGATCGCAATGAGAAGGATGACAAGTCCAAAAATTATCGAGGGTTTCAAAAGAAATTGGTCCGGAAGACAACAAATGATATCGAATGGATTTGAGGTCCATGAAGCTTCGTAGGCAAATGCAGTCGGTAGTATGCCCACGACACATCCTCAATATGTGTTCCCCAGTATGTTTAGTCCGGCTTTGGAAGGGTTATCTCTGCTGCCTTTCCTCGCACGATCTCGTGTTTAGCCCCTGTGTTAGAGGGGGGTCCCGGATAACTTTTATGACACTGAACTTTAACACTCCCTAACTCTGACTCCAATGTTTGTTTAACAACCTTTAAGAGTTTCCTCTCCAACCTAATTCAAGGCCCTAACCCTAAACTAGTTGGTTGACCCTACAAACATAAAATGTCTAGTTTATTTTAGATTAGGCATTCTTTTTAATGGATTGATTTACTCAATGGATATGGTGGTGAAACTAGTGATGTTATAAGAGACGAAAAAGAGTAGAAAAATACAAAACTTGAAAGCAAAATTACTTCTAATAAAAAACAAAGTTTTCCAACTAACTCTTTGTAACCAACTTTTTTTTAACTAAAATTTTCAAGATCTTGAAAAGAAAACCTAAAATGTATTTTCTCTTGACTACAAGCTACTTATGTTTCAAGAAATCAATAAAGAACTTTAAAAACATACTTTTTTTCATTTTTAGCAAATAACCAACTCTAACTACTTTACCAAACTGAAAATTTTTATTTTTTTAAATTGATTTAAACAGAAAAACTGAAATAAATATATTTTTTCTTTTTTTCAAAGCAAGTGAAAGGGGTAAAAGAACACTAAAACAAGACTGAAACGAATCTTTAGCCCACTGCGGATCGCAAGGAATCACTCAAGAAATCAAGAAGGCAGATCTATAATTCACAAGCTTGCTTAAAACCCTTTCAAAAGTAAACACAAGAGACTGAAAAAGACAAGTAAAATGAACTCTAAACCCAGGCTATGGCTGTAACACAGAGACTCTGAACTAATCCAAGAAAACCCTGAGAAGTGTGAACTTCAATTAGGAAAGAGGCAAACTCCCTCTTTTTCAGAAGATTTCTTGAAACAGAGACACAGGTTGTTGCATTAGCAACCTGCGTATGTACACAGGCTGTTTACTGAGAAGAGCATGTATGTACGCGGGCTGACTCAAGACGGGCACATACACCTTTGTATCTTTCCAAAAAATAAAAGAGCAGACAGACTTACAAGGCAGGGACAACTGGTATAGCACCTGAAGGTGACCATAATCTCTTAACAGACTCAGAAAACTTGACAGAAACTTGAAAGGAAAACAAACCAATCAAACAACCCAAAATACCCTAAAAACCCTATAGGCCTCCCTAGTATGGTCGCCAGTTTTGCTAGTGGGAAAACCCCCCTTTAACTACACCAAGGTTCAGAATGTAGGCATATCGATTAACCGTCTAAAAGTCAATTTATTCTCTATAATACCAAAACTAATATAAAGAAAGAAAGGAAAAAAGTCTTGATGATTGTAGCTATGTGAGACATTCTCCATCTTACAAACCCATGAGATGTGGATCATTGCATCTATGTGAGACATTCTCCATCTTACAAACCTGTGAGATGTGGATCATTGCAGCTATGTGAGACTTTCTCCAGCTTACAAACCTGAGAGAAATCCCCTAAGAAGCATAAGTGGTTCCTATCTGAGACAAAGATGGAACGTAGAGATGACCTCTTCCATTTAGAGAGTTGAGAAGAACTCCAGATGATTATCCTGTGGGAAAGGTGATCTGTTGAGTTAGACGTGCCTATGGTTGAGCACGACGTGAACGTATGAAATCCCAAAGTGTTGGGTGCATTGTCATGAGAACATAAATGAAAATGATGTATTAGCCTCCTCTGAGCAACATATTTGGCAAGAAACTTCAGATGACTCTCCCGTGTGATGCAATGGGAAAGAAGATATGTTGAGTGGACGTGCTTGTGGACGATCACAAGTGAACGTGTGAAGAACCGATTCTTCTGTGTAATGCAGTGAGCCAAAGATATGGACATCCCTATGGATGTGCCCCTAGTGGATGAACACTAGTGGGTGTATCAGATCCCTTGCTATATTGTTCAAGAGTCGGACCTACCTGTAACCCTAATTGTAATGTAAAGGGTACAGGTCGGCCCCACCTTAATGTGATTAGTAATAAATGTAAAAGATAATTAATCTGGTTAATATTAATTATATTATAAGCCAGTGAGGTCGGCCCTGTTGTGTCAATAAACACTTCTATTGACATGTTCAGGTTAGTATAAGTAAAGGTAAATTCCCCATTGAGGAATCATATCTTTTATGTGAGTTTAGAAATTTCAGCAAGTACACCTTCTTGGGAAAAGTGCGCACCTCTCTTGGGCGTTAGTATTCTAGGGTTTGAGCATCCTCTTGTGTGCTAGGTTTTTCTTGGTGGTGAAGGTCTTTCTATTGAAGAATATAGCAAAGGATTTGGCTGGGTTTTCTTCCCTTGTTGAGAAGGGTTTCCCAGGATACTTCTTTTGTTCTTGTGCATGGTGCTTCTTCTTGTGATCTTGGTTGCTGCAACATTAATGGTTATGGTTAAATGCTAAAAATGAAATGAACTTCATGCTTAACCTTGCTTATTAAAAAATCAACAAAAAGGAGATCGGGTAAATACACCTCTAATCCCACGTCTGGTGATGACCTCCTCGCACTTGGAAGTTCCACTAACTGCACACCTCCTCCCAAGGCTGACTTGCATCCAAAGATTGACAAACATAAAACTACAAGCATGTTATTCCATATATAAGTTAGGGTTAGATGTTAGAATGTCAAGCATAAATCAATAAAAGTATTCAAGACACCATCATTTGGGACAGGAAAATGTAATTCTTTTATTAATAACACAAAGATTATACCTTTACAATCTAAGTTGGCCACCGTTCCGGGATCCTCTTCACCAAACTCCAAGTGCACCTTGTATGAACTTTTCTTTTCAACCTTCCGATCTCTTCTAGGGAAGTGAATGGGTTAAATGGAGGAAGAAAGGGCTAATGAAGAAATGCTAAGGAAAATTATCACAAAAGACAACAATATCTTGGGCAAGGAGGGGAAGTGAAATTGGACAGAGTTTCACTGTTCTTATGCTTAGATGTGAAATGAGACCCCAACACCTCCTTTTATATGACAAAAGGATGGTTATTTGTTTGCATGACATGCTATAGTAGGTGGATTAGTTGGGAAACTACCAATAGCCCGTCAATTTCAACGAATTCCTTGCAACTTTTTATTTTTTGCAACTTCTGCAAGTATACACAGGTTGTAATGGTGCAACATGCATATGTACGCGATTTGTAGTGGTGCATCAAGTGTATGTACACGGGAAGTAATGGTGCAGGGCACGTACATATTCTAAAAATTGGTTTTTTAAGAAAAACAACTCAGTAGTGCTTTGGCAAAAAATGCAAGTAAGAGGGCCAAGGCCATGTATGCATGTGTAGAGAAATTTAGGGTTATGATATATATATATATATATATATATATATATAT
>ML811293.1:209036-228395 GCA_009831015.1 Picea engelmannii
ACTAGCCTAATTTTGTAATTGAAGCAACTTAAAAGTGAGTTAAACATAGGTTTTTGTATTTGATATTATAAATTTCATTAAATGAACACATTGAACTATGGAAATGAAATAATATGTAATTGATCAATCTTTTATGCTATATTAGAACATTCCTCAACTAGTGAAATCAAGAACAAAATTTATGTTACGTTATGATGAGGGTGGTGTTAGATTCTACATGGGGAAAAAAATCTATTTGATCAAGAGTGTCAATATCTCGTCAATATATCCTTGATTGCAAATTTAGCATGTAGGTTTAAATATTTTATTTGCATTATCATTTTTTTATATATTTATCTAGAACATATTTATGCAAATGTTTTCTTCTAAAGCAATGGTAAAATTGAACAGTGACAAGGCATTTCACATCAGCAATTCTGTTTACTCTTAGTAGTTACTCTTTTCTAAACCATCTCTCATAAAATTTGTGCATTGATGTTGAATTCCTCCCTCATAGAATTTGCTCACTAATGTTGATTTTGTTCACCAAAGAAAAGTATGATGACAAGGAACGATGTCCAAACAAAATTGGCAATTGAATTTATTTATAGTAGTAATCATCCCAACCTTGTTACCAATGTATGCAATTGGAAATTATACATAAACTATGTCTGCGTACTTTATTACCAAGCAGGCAGTCACCGTTTTCATCTTTGCTCTTGGCAAACCCTCTCTAAACCTTGGAAGGCAGGGGGTTGGGGGCTAAAGAATCTCTCCACCTTCAACTCGACCCTCCTGGCTAGTTCCTTTTGGAGAGTTTTCACTCACGACAGTATTTGGAGCCGCATCATCAAAGATAAATACTTGGGCTCCCTGCCGCTCCTCAACTGGCTCAGAAAGCCAACGCTCCTGCAGAAGTGGGCGTCTCCTTTTTGGAAAGGACTGGTCGCGTCCTCCCATGTGATTCTCCACTGGCTACGGTGGAATCCCGGCTCAGGAAAAGAAATTCGCATAGGCAGAGATAAGATCCTCGGGCTGGGGGACCTGTCGATTCTCTCGCCACCACTGAGATCGCGGCTCACGTCCATGCAATTCACGTTTCTTGCTCATATTAATAAACCGACTGGTGCCCTCCCTCTTCCTGACAATTGGTTGGGCAGTGGAGACCTGTTCCTTGAAGGATCGACTGCCACTGAATGGATTCATTTTACATCTGCCCTCAAAAGTGCCGGTATCTCCCTCTCTGATCAACTGGATTCTCTTCTTTGGGCCGGGGGGGATGTCACGGGCTCCTTTTCGGTCAAAAACATCTATGCTGCCCTCCTCAAACAGTTGAGACTTGAAGCGGACAATTCGTGGTTTCTTCATATTTGGAAGTGGGCGGTCCCACTCAAACTTAAGCTTTTTATCTGGCTTGCGGGAAAAGAGAAAATCCTTTCCTGGGACATGCTTAGACGCAGAGGCTGGGAGGGCGCTTAGACGCAGAGGCTGGGAGGGCCCTGGTATTTGTCTTCTCTGCAACCAAGCTTCTGAGGATATACACCACCTACTGGTTCACTGCTCTTTCACGAAGGAGGTTTGGAAACAATTTCTCGAGTTTTTTTCTCTTACAGTTTCCTGGAGTGGCACCTCCTTTTCGGACTGTTTTTCATTATGGTCCTCTCACAAATCTGCTCCTCCGTGTTTGGCTGTCCATGTCTGCTGGCAGATTTGGTCAGAACGGAACAAAGCGATCTTTGAAGATCGCCCACCTTTCTTGCCAGCGGTTGTTCACAGAATTATGGCCACCTTCCATTGACAACCTTCTACGGTTAAGTCCTTCCCTCTTAGAGTTTGCGATATTAAATTGGCTGAAGGTTACACTCTTGCTTGCTTCAACGGAGCTGCAATGTCCAATGGATTATGTTGCGGGGCTGGAGGCATCTTCAAAACTCATTCGAAGAGGATCACAAAGTGGTTTTTAAACTGCAGGGTGGGTACTAATACAAAAGCTGAACTCTTGGGATTATGGGCCTCCCTCACTTTAGCCTCTTTTTGGTCTATCAATCACATTCAAGTTCTTGGTGACTCGAGAGTCATTATTGACTGGATAAACCAAAAATGCAAGCTACATTCGGTCCATATCGAAGGCTGGAAGGAAAAAACGTTGGACCTTTCCAAACACTTCACTGACATCAGCTTCCTGCACATATCCAGAACACACAATAGGGAGGCGGATGCTCTCTCAAAGAGGGCCTTAAACGAAGAGGTTGGGAGACTCTCGGTCTACCATTGTGATAACGGGATAGAGAGCTCCATCTCCTCCTCTAATATTTTCGAATGATGTAGGCTGTCACATAGCTATTGAAAGTTGACAGTTTTGTGAAAGCTTGTTCCTTTGTTGTTCCTTCCTACCATTCCTCCGTTTGGCTGGACTTGGTCCCTATACCGATCGGCTGCATTTTGATCGCATTTACGTACCCTCAGCTAATGTGCTATTATTTTAGTTACATGCTCGATGAAGCTGTCTTTGTAAATGAATTTATAATATATATAAACTCGAGGAATTTTTTCTTGGAAAAAAAAAATCCCATTATAATAAGTCTCATTATAATTTGAATGGAATAAGATTTGATTTGTCTATTATGATCGAAAGAGTAAAATTTCGAGTAAAATAAAGAGTTTGAAACAATAAAATACATGCATATAATAATATCATTTAAATAAAAGTGCTTTTGTGTCTTTCAATATAGTAAGTATCCCTTAAGAGACTAACATCATACAAAATTATAATTGGGTGTCCTGACATCATACAAAATTATAATTGGGTGTCTATACGATTGTACAGGGATTAACATTTGTTTAATAAAAAGTAGTAAAAATTGGGATTAACATTTATTGGATGAAAAATAGTAAAAAATCAAGATTCACTCTAAGTTAAGAACTTCTAGAACTTCTATTTATAGTGAATTTGTGTAATATACACAATAGTGGACTTTTTGGGACAAACAATTCTCAAAGTGCCAATTTTTTTTTCTTTTCTATTTATTATAATATTGAAACATTCCATTTTGTTGTTATTTTGGGACTAACATCAAGTTATAGTTTTAGTACAATTTTTAATTTTGTTTATAGTTAATACATTTTGTTAGTTTATGTTTTCACAAAGTTGTTTTCATGGTTTTTTTTTGGTTTAATATTTTTTTTCTGAACTGATTTTTAATGTATTAATATGTTTTTCTCATGATAGTTACAATAGTGGTATCTAATAAAGCCTTTTCCAAAGAGGAAGATAAATCTTCCAATGTGTTAGAATTAAAAGAACAAAAATAATCAGATGATGAAAATAAACAATTTTATTAGTAAGCCCATGATAAAAATCCTTCGGAGTCTCTCAATGCTTGTTCTTTTGAATATTTGTCTCCTATTAATGAGGATTGAGGAGACACGACTATTGATCCAGGCCTTGAAATATATGATTTTTCTTTGGATGAAGAAGAAGATTACAAGGATGTGGATGAGGATGAAGGAAATGATTTATAAGCCTATTCTCAAATGTTCACAATATTTATTAATTTATTACAATGCACTTGCTTTTTTTCATGACAATTATTACAACAATTTCGTTTGAGAGGATGTATTTTGTAAAATGTTTATATACATTAATATTAGTTACATGTTAATAGTAAGAACTAGTTTTTGTACAATGTTTGATAAATTAATAGAAATATGTTGAAAGAAAGAGTTTGTTTTTGTATATATTTTTTATAAAATGATAGATATTGTCTCATTGGCTCGACACTACTATGCAATTCATCGATATCTTCACTAAAAAATCAAGTCCGCATGCTCTATTTCGACACATAGACACACCCACTCTAGGTCATCGAGAAGATTGAAATTCTTTGAGGCACTCCATATTGATTTTTACCCTATGAAAAAAGACAAATTTGGAGTATTTTTACACAACAAGAAGTTTTACATGTCAAATTAAAAATACGGGATTGTAGGAAGGTGTGTAATTATTAAACACACACTCTCCTAGTTGAATCATCCAATTTAGCCTTGTAATGAAGGATGAGTGTGCATTTTAGTGAACCTAGTCAATTTTGGTGAAATTGTGGTCAGAGGCCAACTTGGCATATCAATAACTTGCAAAGCTAGAATGATTTGACAATGTTGGTTATGTTTATCTTTTCAAAAACCAAGAAGGATCTAGAAAAAAAAATCAATTTGATCATAGGATTCTCAGACATGCACAATGTGGAGTGCATTTTATTAAGGCAAAATATTTATGCATGTGCCTTGTTTTCTAATGGAAAAATTTGTTTTTTAAGGGAAGTGGACATTTTGATTTTCTAAGTTAGATATGAATGTTTAGAATGAATTCATATGGGCTCATAGGTGTTTTCCACTGAATGGGTTCCATAGAATTCTATTTTAAGGCACTTGTGTATTGTTTAATGTAATTAAACACCTAGGGGCAATTTCCAAGTTAATGTTAGTTTTATGAAATATATTGTTTATGGATCTATCATGGAGTTTTTGAACCCCATGTCAAATATGTTAATTATTTCTCCATCCTATGTATATACATCTGGATGTGATCATTGAGAAGGAAGAAGAAGGAGGGAGAGAAAGACTCCCAAAGAGGACTAGTAGTCCAATTTTAAAATCAAGTTGGTTGTAGGTGAATTTGATAGGTCTACTCTCTCATTTGAAAAAAATACAGATATATAATACTTTCTACACATTGTAATCATGAAGGATTGAAGGATGTGACATGGAATGAGACACATCACCCTTTTGATGTAATGAATCAATTATCGACTGTTAGGTAATGAACCAATTTTATATGACACATAGGATAGGTACATAGAGCATGTAAGATATTTTACCCCTATAGTCAATACATAATCCAATTAGTTGACGAAGGAATTGGTGAATGGAAAATGTAGCTTACAACCATCACAAATTCTCATGAACCAACTATGTCATTTTATGCGTGCACAAAGATAGCTTCAATTATTGGGAAAAATACATGCTTCAAATTGAACACTAACCAAGGACGGTGTTTGACAACACATGTATTCCATTAGAGGATGAACACCTTCAGTAACCACTCACACAACTAGATCAAAGATCAACACACCGACGTGTTGACGTGGTAAAACCCCTACAGGGAAACATCCATGGCTCCAACCAACATGGTCACCTGGGGCAATTTATTAATGCAAAAGAAAAATGTTACAGAGAGAATTACTAGAGAGTTTCCCACAATCAATGATTGACAAATAACCCTCCATGATCTTTAAATAGAGATCATGGACCAATTGGGTGTTAAGCCACAGATCAATGCAGCCATTAAGATCGAAGAGAATATGAGTCGTCGGGTCACTCTATGTTGGGAACATTCATGATCGTTGGATTTCCTAAACACAAATGCATACTAAAGAAACACACTTTTACCTAACGACACATTAGACCAAGTTGATCTTAACTAACTCCTAATTTTTTAAATATCCTAACATCCCCCCCTTTTCTGAACTCCTAACATAGATCGAAGTTTGGAAAACTTTACCTCTGTAAGAGACTTTGTGAAAATGTCTGCAATTTGATCTTCTGTATGACAAAAGAGCACTTCAATAACTCGATCATGAATGAGATTTCTGATGAAGTGCATGTGTATCTCAATGTGTTTGTTGAGTTGATGTGAGCTGGATCTTTGGCGAGCTTTATGACACTTTGATTGTCACACCAGAGGGTGGTTGGATGTTGCTACTGGAATCCAAACTCTGAAATGATTTGTCGAAGACATAAGGCTTCCTGACTTGCATTAACTATTTCTCGACACTATGCTTCTGTTGAAGAAAGAGCAATATCATATTGTTTCTTATAGGCCCAAGCGACATGTATTGAACCAAGGATGAAAACATAACTTGCAGTAGACTTTCGATCATCAAGGTCATCAGCCCAATATGAATCAATGAAACCAACCAATAAAGGAGTCCCCCCTGAGTTGTAATGTTCCCGAATTGAATTGTACCCCAGACATACTGAAGTATCCTTTTAGCTTCTTTCCAATGAATTTCATGGGGTTTTTTCATATACCAAGAAACAAGACCAACAACAAAGGAAAGATTAGGATGGGTGTGAGTCAAGTACAAAAGGATACCAACTAACTAACAATACAAAGTGGCATCGACTTCGAGAGAACTAAAGGTGGCAACATGTTTGAATCCTGACTAGAAGGGAGAAGAGGCTAGTTTAGAGTTTTCGATGTGAAAGCGATGAATAAGGTCAGAAGCATAATTAGACTAGGAAAGAAAGATTCGCTCCTTGGTTTACAATACTTGGAGGCCAAGGAAATAGTGAAAATAGCCTAAGTCGATCATTTCAAAGTTTTTCTTAAGGATAGTTTTCACATGGTTTAAAAGTTTTGGATCACTACCAGTGAGGATAAGGTCATCAACATAAAGAACAAGGACTATGACATGGATTCCTACTTTATTGGTATAGACATTAAGGTCAAAATGACATTTAGAGAAGCCGATATCAAGAAGAAAGTTTTCCATTTTAACATACCAAGCTCAAGGAGCTTTCTTAATGCCATAAAGATATTTCTTAAGGCGACAAACAAGGATGGATTCATTGTAGGCATAACCATGAGGTTGTTCCATGTAGATTTATTCTTGCGAATCCCCATGCAAGAAGGCGGATTGGACATCCATCTAATGGACCTCCCATTTATGTGAGGAAACAAAGGTTAGAACAAGGAAGATGGAATTCACTTTGGATGCAGGGGAAAATGTTTCATTAT
Organism: Picea engelmannii; assembly: GCA_009831015.1. Lineage (NCBI taxonomy): Eukaryota > Viridiplantae > Streptophyta > Pinopsida > Pinales > Pinaceae > Picea > Picea engelmannii. The sequence continues at coordinate 215,815 of ML811293.1, forward strand.
AGTCAATGCCTTCAACTTGAGAGAACCCTTTGAAAACTAAACTAGCCTAGTGTCTTTCAACGCTTCCATCTAATGCATACTTAGTTTTGTAGACCCATTTACATTTGAAAATTTTTCTTCCTTTCAGAAGAGGTACAATATCGCAATATCATTCCCCATTAAAGAGAGATACTCTTCATTCATTGGTGTATCCCTATCTGGATGACCTAAAGCTTTTGCAAATGTCTCTGGATTATGAGTCTCTAAAACTTGAGCCAAAAGAGAAGAGGCTTGCTAGAATTGTGAACGAGTTCGACATTGATTTGAAGGATTGCCGGCAAGATCACTAGTTGCTTCTCGTGTTGAATGGACCCATCTAGGAAGCGATGATGCTAGTGTAGGTTCATGTTCATTAGACTCATCCAGAGGAAGCTGAGCAAGCAGAGGTGGATCTTCATCCTCACTGTCATCATCTAAAGAAAAATAAATTAGAATAAGAAGAAAAGATGTCACAAACGTCAAAGATGGATCGCAGGCCGAAGAAGGCACAAATGCAGAATTAGGCTCGCAGGCCAAGATATTTTGATCAAATTTAACATCTCTTCTATTAATAATTTCATTAGAATGAGGTTGAAGAATTTTGTACCTTTGACATCTTCTAAATACCCAACAAAAATACACTTCTAACTTTTAGGCTGTAAAGCTTTCCTTTTCTCATTAGGAATGTGAGTCCATGCTAAACTTCCAAATACACATAAATGACTTACATTTGGATTAATTCTATTCCATGCTTCTTTTGGTGTTATATTTTTAAGATCCTTTGTGGTAGTGTGATTTATATGTAATTTGCATAGTTAATGTCTTCCACCCAATACTTTAGACTTAATCCCTTAGATTGGATCATATAGTTAGCCATTTATTTTAATGTGTGGTTCTTTCTCTCAGCAACACCATTTTTTTGTTGTGTATATGGAACAATGTCTTGCATTTGGATGCCTTGTGTAGTGTAGTAACTTGTAAAATTATTGTTCACATATTCGCCTTCATTATTTGTTCTTAACTTTTGAAGTTGATGTCCAGATTGCTTTTCTACAAGGGCCTTGTAGGCCAAAAACTTGTCAAAAAATATGCTCTTAAGTTTTAATAAATAAACCCAAGCGCATCTGGAAAAGTCATTAATGGAAGTTAAGAAATACTTGCACCTAGAAAAAGAAGGAAAAGAAAGTGGACCACACAAGTCACTATGAACAATATGCAAAGGGGCCAAGGTGTGCCAAGAAGCACGTTTGTCAAAATTGTCCCGATGATGTTTGCTAAGAATACAATGGGAACAAACACCATCTTTGCAAGAAACAAGAGGAAAATCAGTCACCATCTGTTGATTACACAGTTGCTGCAATGAACGATAGTTTAGATAATGAAACCACTCATGCCAAAGTTTGTTCAAGTCATCACTATGAGAAACAAAAACTGATGGAAAAGGTGATGACCCAAAGTTGTCAAACTTGTACAATCTGGTAATAACATCAACAATTCTAGTTGCAAGAACATGTTTAAGATATTTTAGATCCTTGATTACAACTTGGTGAGGTGAAAACTCTACGGTTTTACCTTCACCTGAATGAGTGATTTGATATACTGATAGAAGGTTGCCAATAATAATTTTAAGGATGCAAATTTATCTCAGAATGTAGAAACCTCAATGAATCTTACTAGTCCTTAATATGCAAACTATAAAATGTTTGGCAATATTTTTTGTAAAAATATTCAAATTTCTAAGGATTTTATGTATTTTCTATAAAATTTGGGCTATTTTTAAGGTAACTTGATTTTAGTCTAAAGAATTTGGGTGAATCACTTTTAGAAAAAATGGAAATTGGCAAATATTGTTTTTGGAAAAAACATGGAAAATTATCCCATGGGCAATATATGGCCCCTAAAATTTTGCCTAAAGGTTGCAGGAAATACTTGGAACACATAATACATAACTGAAATGACCATTATCTACTTGAACTGTTCCAGACCCTACAACACTAAGAGATCTATCATCACCAACACATATTTTCTTGGTGTTACATTCATTTAGAGCAGAAAATATGGCATTATCCAGAGCCATATGATAAGATGCTCTAGAATCAATAAGCCACTCATCAGAAGAAGAAGTGGAAGTTTCATTGAAGGAGAAACCAGAAGCAAAAAATCCATGTTCATGAGAAGAAGAAGAAGAAGAGTTAATACTAATGTTGTGCTTCTTCATCGCCGCTTCTAAAGATTACATCTTCTTAAAACATTTGGACTCCACATGACCATCTTTCCCACAAAAGTTGCAATGTTCATCATACATATTCTTACTTTTAAATTTTGATCCTTTGTCACCATTAGGAGTGGAAGTTGGCTGAGAGAGTTTGGGATCCTTGTTTTGCTTCTTGTTGTGGCGATGATGTTGCTTCTTCAGATTCTTGAATTTATCTTTTTGTTGGGCCACTAAGGCTTTTTTGTATGTACCTGTAGTGCTAATCAATCCAAGTTGCAGAAGCTTATCTTTCTATCAAAACATAGCATCACAAAAGGACTCAAAAGAGGGTTTTTTATAAGCACTCCCTAGAGTTTCTCTAGTGGCATAAAAGGTAGACACAAAAATAGAATATGCACTACCAAGCTTAGCAATAATAACATATATGCATCGATCTTTTGACAGATCTATTTTTCATTCTATACATAAAAATTCTAATTGTTTTGAACTTAGATAAGTAATATTCAATGCAAGGAAAATCATTTGGAATTAAGGTCATTAATTGATTCTCAAACTAGTGGGATCGAATAATATTGGTTTTACCAAACATAGTTTCAAGATTTTACCAAACATCATCAGGGTCATCAATTCCTTGAAGGTGAAACCTTAAATAAGAAGATATGGACATTCTGATCAGTCCACGTGCTTCGTCATTCTTATTGGCCTATTTGACTTTCTTTTCATCATCAATGGGTTCTATTTCTTTCCCCAAGGTAATCTGGTACGATCCTTTACTTCTTAATACATCCTCCATATGGGATTTCCATGATAAGTAGTTGGTATTGGTAAGTAAAATATCACTGGGAGATGCCATATTAAAATATGCAGAAAAAAAGATGAAACTAATGGCATGGATGGAAAGATATTGAAAAAATAGATAGTTTAAAAAAAAAGGCATTGAAAACATATTTCAAATGCAAAAGTTATGACCTTTTGAAAAAATGCATAAACGGTAACCAAAGAGCCACGTGACAAGTAGAAGATGGTCCATGTGGTGATTCTCCTTCTAATTGTGCCTGTAAACTCACTTTTTAATAAGTTACTTATGAAATGACCTACTTTTATAGAATAAGTGAGAATCACTTTTACAAAAGTTACTTTGTAAATGAAGGTTGCATGCAAAATAATTTAAAATATTAAAGCTACTTATAGTGATTCATTTTTATAATTTAAGTAAAATACACTTTACAATGGATGCACGAACTTTTTCAAAAAACATGACAAAAAATAGACTATCACTTTTACAAAAGTTACTTTGTAAATGAAGGTTGTATGTAAAATAACTTAAAATGTTAAAGCTACTTATAGTGGTTCACTTTTATAATTTAAGTGAAATACACTTTACAATGGATGCATGAACTTTTTAAAAAAAAGTAACAAAAAAAAGAGTTGAACTCAAGACCTCTTACTTAAGACAACTTTTAACAAAGTGAGTCAGTGCAAAACATATTATATTGTTTATGAGGATTGAGGGTGTTGTTCTTGAGCGTGCTCATAAAAAATTTTTACACAAGAATTTTGTTTTTCTTCTCGATGAAAACAAGGGTTAGATCTCAGTTAGATCTCGGTTAGGTTACCCAAAAAATGCAAGTTTACCTTTTATTTTTTATTTACCAAGATTGCACAGAGCGCGTGGAAAGAACATATGTAGATAGGAAAATCCTTTCCGCTCTGTTTCTAATTTTTCGAGATCGCACAGAGCATAGGGAAAAGAACATACACAGATCGAAAATAGTAGCAACATGGAAATTAAAAACAGAAAATTGAAATAAAACTGAAATTTCATCTCTGCAAAAATTCAAAAAGGGCATTATTCAGGCTCTATACCTCCGGATTTGACTGAAATGACCGTATCTTGGGAAAATGGAAACATTTTCGAGTGAAACGAAAAACGATAATGTCTAAAACAAGCGCTTCGAACACAATGGAACAATCTTTTCAACTCAGAAATGTATGAAAATATAAGAAACCAGAGATGCAGCAACACGAATTCAAGATCTCGATCTACAATGAAAGCAAGTCTTCAAATGCATTCTGATATCATGTTCCACAACACAAGTATTCCAGCAGAGGATGAATACCTTCAGTAACCACTCACAAATCTAGATAAAATATCAACACACCGATGTTTTGACATGGTAAAACCCATGTGGGAAAACATCAACCACCCCAACCAATGTGGCAACTTAGAGCAATTTATTAATGCAAAAGCAAAATTTTGCATAGAGGTTTACAAGAGAGTTTCTCACAATCGATGATCGACAAATGATCCTTGATTCTCTTTAAATAGAGATCATGGACCAATCGGGTGTTAAGCCATAGATCAATGTAGCCATTAAGATTGAGGAGAATATGAGCCATCATATTACTCTATGTCGGGAAAATATCGTGACCGTCAGATTTCTTAACTACAAATGCATACTAAAGAAACACACTTTTACCTAATGACACATTAGACCAAGTTGATCTCAACTAAATCCTAAGTGTCTAAATATCCTAACAAAAAGATATGCAAAAACATGGAAGATATCTTACCTCTACCTTTGCACATTATTCCCAAGCTTACTCCGAGGACTCGAAGATAGCTTATGTTTCTCGAGAGTCATGTTAAAAAATTTGACATAGTGTAAGATAAACAAACATGTGAATTAAGAATAAAGTGATTGTCCTTTATGCCACATCATCAACAAGAAACAATGTTCATCCTCACAAGCACCAAGATAATGAAGAATGACAACAATAACTCACAATCATCATCCATCTCACAAGAGTATAATCTCAAACTAACCATGTCCTCTATTTTACATATGAAAATAACTTACAATGCAAAAAGAGGGACCCCTTGCAAGAGTGAAAATGCCTCTTTATAGATATCTTAAATTGTCATTGGCCATCCATTGGTCTAACTCTTGACTTTTTAACTCTATGGTTCTTGGCCTCCAAGTTTATTTAATTAAATTGTTTTACAATTTGTCATCATCAAAAAATTTACATGAACGGGTATTCCTTTTCAATAATAATAATACCATACAATATTTCCCATCTTTATCCTTCATTTTCCCTTTTTGTCCTTTTGTGTTGGGAAAATATTCTTGGGAGGTTTGAGCATGTACTATGTGTTGATTTTGTAGCTTCGGGAGGTATTCCCACAAGAGGACAAAGTGTTAGGAATGCGGGAATATTCGTTGGCATTAGATTAGCCTTTCAATTTGGTGAAAACCCCATTGGATTTGGTTGGGGGCTTCATGGGTTTGGTGATGGGATTTGTGGGCTTGCGTTGGGGCTTCACACCCACAAGGAAAACCTAAATTGATGTTGACTTGTGGAGGGGCTTCTATGGTGAACCCCAAGGATTTCATATAAAGAAGAGATGTCATTGTGAAATCTCATTGTATCATAGTGGAAGAATGGATTTATCATAAGTGATTATGCACTTGTGCTAGGAGACTTGGTGATTTAAGCAAAGAGAAATTCTGCTAGGGTGGAAAATCTAGCCTAATGTTAAGGATTCTCTATATTTTTTTCTTGGTAGGGAAAATAACAATGTATGTGTGGGAGAGAGAGACGAAACCGTAGAAGAAATAAGTTGTACGAGTGGAGCGAGTTGTAAAAAGGGTCCGTACATGTATGTGGGTTGTAGTGGGAACATTCACATATGTACGCAGGTTGTTGTGAGAACAGTCGCGTACATCCATACAAGATATTTTGGGCAGGAGAAGGTTCATACAGACTGACGTTAGGTGACCTCAACAAGTCATATAGGTGGTCTGCATCAAATTTGTGGGCATAGGAGATTTTCATAATATAGTTGAGGTTTGCTCTTTTGTTTTGTATTGGAAGGACAAGGTTGTCCTCAGATTCTCTTATTTTGGAAGGACAAGGTTGTCCTCATATTTGGTGATATTGTATTAGTTGAGAGGACTAGTTTTTGTCCTCATATTTGAAGGATTGGATAAAGTTACAGAACAAAATTATTGTGACTCTTGTGTATTGATGATTCATCTTTGATCTTGTTGTTTCTGCTGCATATGTTTTCATTCAACAATTTCAATGTAAAGTTGTTTAGTTATAGTTAGATCACTAGGAAGCAATTTTCATATCTGAAATTAGTCACATAGAGTTGCATGTGAAAATTGACATGGTATCATATCTTGGGATTTGAAGAGAAGGGGATCATCTTGAGACACCTTGTTGGCTACAACACTATAAGAGTGTTGTACTTGTTCATATGTTCTTGTTCTAGGAAGTTCAAGATGGTGAATATATTGAAGCTTGAATATAAGTTGGAAGGGGAAACCAACTTCTGGGCTTGGAAGGCAAGGGTTCTCCTTTAGTTGGAAGAGAATGACCTCAAGGAGTATGTTGAGGGTGTGGTTGTAGCACCTACTGATCCATAGGAGTTGGTAGCTTACAAGAAGAGGGAAGTGAAGGCCAAGCAGGTATTACTAAAATCCGTGAAGGATCACTTTATTCCTCACATTGTCGAGAAACAAATTTCCAAGGATATGTATGATGATTTGGTGGGTCTTTATCAAAACAAGAATACTGGCAGGATGCTACACTTGAAGCATCAAATTCAAATTATCAAGATGACCAATGAAGATACAATTGTTAGTTATCTTATGAAGATTACTCAGATCCGAGATCAGCTCACAACTATTGGTGAGCCAATGCAGGATGTTGAGTTGGTGAATGTAGCATTGAGAGGTCTTCCCAGGTCCTGGGAGCCATTTGTGCAGGGGATTTGTGCAAGAGACAAGTTACCAGAGTTTGAAAGACTATGGACAGATTGCATCCAAGAGGAGACCCAGTTGGTATCCAAGGATGATATGGATGGTGTGGTAAAGAGTAGCAGTGATGAGAACCAATCCCTGGCAACCCTCACTAGGAAGGGTAGAAGGGGTTCTCTAGATAAAAGTGATTTGTTAGGGAGAAGGGATTCTCTTGAGAGGGAATTATTTCCAGAGTCGAGAAAGAAGAAGGATCTTAGTAAGATCAGACGTTTTGAATGTCATGATTTTGAGCACTATGCTTCACAGTGTCCACACTGGAAGGGAAGAGGAAGAAGGAAATGGGAATCAACAATAGAGATTGATGAGATTGCAAACAAGTTCCATAGGGAGATATTGTTGGTCTCCCCCCTTTCAATTACTGTCTCCAACAGGGAGATATGTTGGTGGATAGAAGAGCATCTTGCCATATGACAGGTGCTAGAGAGTTGTTTGACACTCTCACAGAGATTGGCTCATACTTATGTATGGAGCTTGGTATGAGAGCCAAGCATTCAATGTGAGGATCAGATACTGTATCATTTCAATTGGATTCAAAAGAGATATTGAGGGGTCAAATGTGTTGTGGGTGCCAGAACTCAAGAGGAGTGTCCTCTTAGTCTTGGAGATTGAGAGGAATGGATACCATGTATTGTTTCGATATGGACATGCATTTCTTGTGCCCAGAAGGACTAGCTTCATATCAACAATAGTTCTTGGAGTTAGAGAGGGGAAACCTATATAGGTTGAGGAGAAGCCTATGAGTGTTGTGACCAGCATGAGTAGAGAGACAGATGAGGAGGAGCATGTGGCTCCACGAGTGGTGAGGCAGGTGACCCCACTAGTGGTACATGATCAGAGGCAGCCAGAGTTCATAGGGAGCCATCTCTTAGGATCCAAGAGGGAGGAGAAACCTCCCAGGACTATGCAGAGAACCGTGGATAGGGAGAAGATGGCCCCAGGGGATGTGCAGACTCAGAGGGAGACAAGTTTTAGGAGGAGCATGTGATCTTAGAGTGAGCCTGATCTCAAAGAGAGTTAGTTGGCTCATAGGGAGAGGTGGTCATCCAGAGGGATTTCCCCCTCAGATTCAGGTGGGAGAGAAACATCTTCCAGGACCGACAGACATGTGTCATGGGTTGAGGAGGCCAGACAAGAGCTTGAAATGCAGGAGGCTTCTAGGGCATATGAGACATCCATGGAGTATCCATGTATTTCAGCAGGTTATGCTACTGTGATAGAGGAGGTCATATAGGAGCTTCAAAGGAAGGAGACTTATAGGGCATGTGAGACATGTATGGAGTATCCATGTGTTTTAGCAAGATTTTCTACAGTGATCGAAGATGCAACCAGTCAGACATATTTTTCCTCAGTGACCGAGGATGTGGCCAGTCAAACATATTTTTCCTTAGTGACTAAGGATGTAGCCAGTTCGACAGATTTTGCTTCAATGACCGAGGATGCATCTAGCTAGACAAATTGGGTAGCAGGATCTGCGTTAATGACCAAGGATGTGGCTAGTCAGACAGATTCTACTTTAGTGACCATGGATGCGGCCAGTCAGACATATTGGACATCAAGAAGTTGGGATGGCTAGGATGTTAATATAGTAACAAATCTAGATACACTTCTAGCATGCGAGGAAGAGGATTGGATTATAGACGAGAAAGCAAACCACATTGGATTTGGAAGAGAGATGTTTCTAGTACTAGAGGTACATCCAGCTGATGGTGGATGGGATACCTCCTTCACTAAGAGGGAGTGTTGATTTTTTAACTTTGGGAGGTATTACCAAAAGAGGCCAAAGTGTCAGGCATGTGGGAATCTTTGTTGGCACCAGATTATCCTTTCGTCTTGGTGAAAACCCCCTTGGATTTGGTTGGGGGCTTCATGGGTTTGGTGATGGGATTTGTGGGCTTTTGTTGGGGCTTCACACCCACAAGGAAAGCCTAATTTGATGTTGACTTGTGGAGGGGATTATATGGTGACCCCCAAGGATTGCATATAAAGGAGAGAGGTCATTGTGACATCTCATTGTATTATAGTGGAAGAATGGAGTTAGCATAAATGAATCTGCACTTGTGCTAGAAGGCTTAGTGATTTCAACAAAGGGAAATTATTCTAGTGTGGTAAATATGGCCTAGGGTTGAGGAATCTCTATCTTATGTTCTTGGCAGGGAAAATCACACCGCACGTGTGGAAGAGAGAGAGACAACTATAGAAGGAAGAAGTTGTACAAGTGGAGCGAGTTGTACGAAGTTTCCATACAAGTTTTCGTACATGTACACAAGTTGTAGTGGGAACAATCACGTATGCATGTGGGTTGTTGTGAGAACATTGGTGTGCATCCGTACAAGTTCTTCTGGGCAGGAGCAGGTCCATACATGCTGACATTAGGTGACCTCAGTGGGTCGTACAGGTGGTCTACAACAGATTTGTGGGTAGAGAAGATTTCCATAATATAGTTGAGGTTTGGTCTTTTGTTTTGTATTAGAAGGGAAAGGTTGTCCTCATATTCTCTTGTTTTGGAAGGACAAGGTTGTCCTCATATTTGGTGATATTGTATTGGTTGAGAAGATTGGTTTTTGTCCTCACATTTGAAGGATTGGATAAAGTTATAGAACATAATTATTGTGTCTCTTGTGTATTGATGATTCATTTATGATCTTGTTGTTTTCGCTACATATGTTTTTAGTCAATAATTTCAGTGTAAAGTTGTTCAGTGATAGTTAGATCACTAGGCAACAATTTTCAGATATGAAATTAGTCACATAGAGTTGCATGTGAAAATTGGCTCTATGTTTCCTTCAAACTTTGAATATAAATAACCCTTTGTAGCTCTTGATTTGTCTTTTAGTGGCTCTTTGGATGATTGGCCTTTTAACTATGGTTCACTTGATTTGAGTGCACAAACTTGGGTCATTTTATGTCCTTCAAATCATCGACTTGATAAGGCTAAGTTTTTTTCATCTCTCTTTGAATTCATATGCTTCAAGTATACAAGAGCAAACATCCTAAAATGGTTTTGGAGCTCATTTCATGCATGCATCTTTTTATGTGTTTTCATTTCTTCATGTACCCTCCACTCTTGCACCACATCCTATAAAACACCAATACAAAAATTCATAGCCTTTGGGATGCAAAAAATTGATGTGAAATCCATGTTAGTAAACCAAAAGTTGATAAAAGGACATTAGAGCCATTTAGAAGTAATGGAAAACTATCTTTTACAAACTCTTAATTTGATTCGCAAGGCTCAAGGCTTAGCTTTTTGGATAAGTGTGCATGAATGGTGACATAGTTGCATGCACCCTTTTCATTTTCAAAATATAATGTATCGCTTAAAAGTATATGTGCACTAATTTTTCTTTGAGAGCAAGCCAATTCAAGTATGTAAAATATAACTACTCTTCCTTTTGATCAACTTTCCATTTCAAGTATGTAAAATATAACTACTCTCCCTTCCAATCAACTTTCCATGAATCTTGCCCCTTGAAACTAATGAGTGATTTACTATGCAATGTGGCAAAAGGAATCCTTCAGCACTTTCTTCTTAAGAGAATCTTGCATTCAACATGAACCCTCGAATTTACCATTGAGACATAAAGCATTATGAGTACATGTGCATACAATTTTTTTCTTTTAATACTTCAATTTCACTATAGTTCTATCAAGAATAGAGCAATGAATGTTTCAATCCATATTTCATCCTTGAGTTTAGATGAGTATACAATTCTCTTTTAAAAAAAAAAAATGAAAATAGAGGTGCACGCAAAACTTAAAGTGATATGACAATTTAAAATCCATAATCTTGCTTTAAATTTGAAATTAGGTTGTAAGACAGGATTTTCTTTTATGCATAATGGCTTTATTTGGCTTTGTTCTGTCATAGTCCTAGTTTGAGGAAGAAACTAGTTTTAATGAGTTGGAAAAATGAGGTTTTTACCTTTTACAAAATCAACATACCTCTCTCTTATCTGTGATCCCAAAAACCAGCACTATGCAACTCACTACTTCTACTTGCAAGCACAAATGAGTAGATGCAAGTCATCCTTCAAGCAAAAACATAAAGCTAAAAATTATTAAGCATGAAAGAGCAATTTGAAAACTAAAAAGAGAGTTGAGAATGCAAATTTAAGACTAAAAAGAGGGCTGGAAGCTTATTTTTTGTGCAAGTGCATGAGGGCTGAAAATGCAAATTTAAGACTGAAAGAAATAGCCCTTTTGGTCTTTGACACCACGGCTGAAAATGTAATTTTCAAGCATGAACACGAATTAGCAATTGAATTTTTATGTAAGCACATGAAGGCTAGTAATGCATGTAAGAGTGTGAGAGAAATAGCAATTTTTTTATGGGGGCTGAATAATACATTTCAAGCTCGAAATGCATTGTCAAACAAGCCTGCAAAGAGATCTGAAAATGGAATTTTGAAGGAAGCTCAACAAAGAGCTGAAAATGAAAATTCAAGCAAGCTAAAATTATGTTGCGCAAGGTCAGAAAAGAGAGCTGAAAATGCAAAATATAAGACTCGAAAACAAGCATGATAGAGCAAATTTAAGGCTCAAAAGGAGGGTTGAAATTACTTTCTTAATCTTGAACAAGAGAGATAGAATTAAACTCTTCATACAATCAAAATAATTTAATTTCCAAGCATGCTCAAAAGAGGTTTGGAAATGCAATTTTAAGCAAGCTTCAACGTTAAGATAATTGGCAAATTGAGTTCAAGAAATGGTTTTATGCTTGCACTTAGATCTTTGAGCTTTCAAGCAATCAAGCAAGGTGTGAATCATGAGCACAAAACATGATTCACAAGCCTAAAAATCTTCAAGCACAATTGAGCATGTAAAATGTAAAGCTTGATGTAAAGAGAGCAATGTCCAATCTTTTAAGTAAATGCCATCTCAAGTGCAGCACTCTTTCTCCAATTATCTTTGATGCTTGAGATAAATTTGAAAAAGATAGTTTTAAATGTACAATGGTTGTAGTGATTAAATGTTTGTTCTGAGTTAACAATTGTTTAAAAAAAAATTGGTATGTTGAAGAATAGGCTTCCTCCATCACATTCATCAAGTGCAATCAAGATTGTAACTAAACAAGCAAATGATGAATGAAATTGTGTACCAAACACTTACTCTTCCATGAATTTGTACTTGAAATCATAGTTACCAAGTTTTAATCGAGACAATAACAATTCGAATTAAAAATAAAAATTCTATAATAAACTCTTAATGACTTAGATATATATACTTCCCTTCCTAGAGTAACTATGCATTTGGCTCATTTTCTTCCTTATTTATGAAAATAGATAATGTGTAACAACTTTAGAAGTAAAATTTACCAAGAGAAGTTGTGACTACCTCTTCCCTCCAAAACCACAATCTAATTCGTTTCAAAGCATATTTATCTAAAATCCCTCCCCAAATCACAATTAATAGATGCATATTTAAAAATTGTCCGCGACCACTTCTGGTCTAATTTGCCCACTTTCACACTTCAAACTCAAATTCTCTCGTGTTTTCCTGGCTTTCAAAACCCTTTT